>CALNHX010011121.1:0-34691 GCA_940337035.1 Agriotes lineatus
TTATCCCAAACTATTTGCTTTAAAAATGCTGTGAAAAAATGGAACTAAAGATTAATAGGTAAACATAATTATTTAATAAAATGTGTAAAAAACATAATAACAAAATTAAACTGTGATTATATGAATACAATCAAGGCGGTCTATATTGTTCCAGGCCATGACGCTGGGCGTGACCTATGGAATGGCCTACCACAATCTGGCAACATGGCTTTGCCAACCTTTAACAAAAAAATAGTAGTTTTGATCACTAAATAAACAATCTGTCAGTGCTACTATCCGTCATTGTGATGCATTTCAGTTGAAAAAAAAATCTATAAAATCACTGCTATTTACGTCGCAGTGTGTCACTTCACCGTAATATTCGATTTAAAAACAATTCCGAATGGGTAGGTATCTAATTCCCCATTGCAAGTAAATCGTTACTAATTTTGACTTCATCTAAATCAGCAATTTCTTCAAATTAACTTGCCTGGAAGCTAGTGATCTTACAATCAACACAAGTCTCTTCATCTTATTACATTTTATATCTGCTCTCTTAAAGTTCTTTTCACACACAACACTAGCCTTTCCAATCTATTAGTTCTCTAAATGCAAAATGTCTTTTTATTTTTGTGCCACCGTTCCATTAGATGGAAACTTGAACACGCTAACATATGGAGCAACTGATGAAGCGTAAGTTGACTTGCAGCATGGTACGTAAAACTTCAAAGGCATTTTTGGAACTTATATGACCTGTCTTGTCAAAATAGTTTTTAATGTCAAATATATTTCAAACAAATAAAACTTAGTGAGTCTTGGAATGGCCTAGCACACAATCTGGCAACAGAGCCAGGGTCATGGCCTGGAACAATATAGACGGCCTTGATACAATACGAATACCTACTAAAATACTAACCGATTCTATAGATATATTTCTTTATTCATTTTAGAAAAATGATGTTCATTCGGTTTAAAATTCGGACAATCAACATTTTCTGCAGTAAATTTAGATCTAACCACACACATTGAATTTAAAGTATTTGCAGACAATTTGTTAGGTTTTCTTTTTGTTTAATGTTGTTTATCACTGAAAACGTTCTCTCCGCTTCTGCATTTGAATGTGACAAACATAGAATAAAAAGAGCAAATAGTTGCTAATAAAATCGTTTACATAAATTTAATTCCAACCAAAATTCAACTGGATTTAATTCCAAAAGTTTTGTCTTTTTTCCTCATCAAATTGGAAAGATCAGTTTTCCCATTAAAAGCACATTAATATCAATCAAGTGCCCGTAGTTATAATAAATATGTTGTAAATTGTTATTATGCTTATCCACTTCTAAAGCAATAGAAGGTGCAAAATATGCAATTTTGGCAAATAAAGTATCGCCTATTGGTAGGCAATTTAATATTTCTTATCACATTGACACGTACAATGCTAAGATATTTAAGATTTTTTGTTTTTTATTTTCTGGCTGCTTCTAATAAGTTTTGTAGTGTTTTTGTTATGACTACAATGCTACAGTCGCGAAGAGAAATATAATACTCCGGGAAAATGTAATAAATCTATTTGACGATCATTGTATGTTCGATTGGTGAAGGTGCTTACAGTTTTAGGATTTACATCTCAGTTTAATTTTTACATGGAAAGTATTTTTGATAATTTTTCCCAACTTTTAAAACTCCCGCCATGTTTGAAGAAATATCCCTTAATCCCTTTTTAAGGTAAAAATCTCTCTAAAAAGGGAATTTCGCTCTCAGTTCCCAACACTGAACACACGGCGATTTATTTTTATATACAGCGTGATCAGAATAATAGTAACAAAGGGGCAACTTTTTAAATTTGCATTTATTAGAAAATTTTGTTCTTGATAAAAGTCCATGCATTTTCTAAAATTCAAAATAAACTTAGTAAAATTTAAATAGCTCCTTTCGTTTACGGGGGCGGTTCAAAAATATAAAAATGACATAAGAATAAAGTACCCTTATTATTCAAAATGGACAAAAATGTTATTTAGAAAAGTTGCTTAGAATTGAGAGAAGGTGTAAAATATGAAGTCACAGCCACCTACTCCAAAAAATAATTTCCTCTGTTTTTCCCTTTTTTACCGCCCTGTGCATTACGCTTCAGATTAACTTATTTTCAGATACGATACGGTAAGAATATACTGTCAAAAATCAGTGTCGCTTACTTGGAGTGTATACCGGGTGACAATGAAACCAAGGCCATACCTCTATCTCCGTTACTTATGAATGCATTTGGATGAAATTTGATACAAGGATACTAGACTTAATTTCGGATTGACATACAAGTATAATCAAAATGGCCGACTTTCGGTTTCACCGGAAATAACACTAACTTTGATTTTTTAGATAAATCATCCTATATATTTTATGTTTCTCGCAATCTATAACAGTGCTCTCGAATTTGCTTAGGTATTACACAGAAATATTAAAAGAAAATAATTAATTATTCTTCAATTTTAGATAAAGATAAAGTAGTGCATGATGCATATCGTTACATTGGTAATTAAATTTGCCGTTTAATGGCAAGATGGCTTTTGGTAGGTGCCATTTAAAAAAGTGTATTTTTCTTAAAAAACGTGTTTAGCAAATTTTGTTCTTTTATTAAGGGTTTGTTATTAATTTCATTGATAAAATAGCTATTATTATTTGTTGCTAGGGTCAATTAGTACATATTCACAGCTTTCTATCATAAAAAATAAAAGTTTAAAAGAAATGTGTTTCAAAAATGAAAATTTGGCGAGACTATTTTATCTAATTTGACTTGTAGATTCCGAAAACCATAAAATATACAAGGTGATCAATTTAAAAAATCAAAATGGGTATCATTTTCGGTAAAAACGGAAGTCGGCCATTTTCACTATATGTATCCGCGAATCAGAAATTATCTCTAGTATCTTCATATAAAATTTTATCTAAATCGATTCATAAACAAAGACGATATAACGATGACTCTGTTTTCATTGTCACCCGGTATACCTTATTGCAAAAATCTACACAGATCTAAGGCAAACGAAAGGTTCCCTAAAAATTTACAATAATAGTTGTTACAACTATGTCGAAATTTATAAAACGATACCTTACCTACAGTAGGTAGTAGGACTCAAAAAGCCTTTTGAAGTACAAAATTTACTAGAAAGTGGTAGCAAATTGGAAAGTTATCACACAAGCTCATGCAACCCACTATACAAAATACTTTGCTACAAACAAGTGACTAGATAATATAGACAACCCATTTAACATTGCTGTCAACCATGGTTAGACAACTAGATCTAGCAGTGGCAGTGGCGTGCTATATATTCAATAATTAACATATTTTATCCATACCCACTTGAATCTCGCCTTGCGATTACCTGCCTTTTTTGTTCTTATATTAATTTATTATTTTTTTCCTCTGCTGATCATGTAAGTCAGTGGTCCAGCCTTAGTAACAAAACGTGTAAGTCGGTGATTATATTTGTTTGCTGCTTTTTCTTGACAACGGAACTTAATATTATTATTAAGTTCCTAGGATAATAAAATTAGCAAAGCAAGATGCAGATTTAGACGTTTTGTTTAGAAATTGCAAATGCACCGGAAGGTGTCGAGAAGCAACACTATTCTGACTCAGTTTGCCGCATGGCGTTATTCTGGGTTGACCGGTTTAGTTTCTGCTTTCTTTTAAGTGTCTGCAAGCAAGTTTATCGATTTTCGTCATGGCAGATAATTAAGAACAACGATTATGTGTGAAGTTTTGTTTTCTTTTAGAGAAAACGCATACTGAAACTGTTTCAATGCTTCTAAAAGCTTTCAAAGAAGAAACTCTAGCTAGAATGTCATTGTACGGATGGTATTCCCGTTCCAAGTTAAATTTCATCTTGTTTAAAATGCAGATGCCACTCGTACGCTTGCATTCTATGTAAAACTTCTTCCTTAAAAGCTTCTCGAAGCATTAAATAATGTCAGCAGCCACGTGCTAGACTGAATCAGAATGGTGTTAACTCGCATTGCGCCACTACTTCCTTCACGCGTGAGTCATATTTGAATTCGTTTTTTGTGTACCTACTGGTATATAAAATTTAGAATTTTAAATTGATTGTAAATGAAAACAACTTAGGAGACCACAAATGTACAATTAAAAAAAAACAAATGTACAAATGTTATACTTTCATAGCAAAAAATGCAATTTTCCTAAACATGCAGTATATAATGGTAGACAAATTTAAAATTCAGTGGTATATTAACCGGGATGCGGAAAGTTCGTTCCCCACATTTCGTTTCCTACATTTCGTACCCCACATTTCGTTCCCGGGATATTTCGTCTCCCCACATCTCGTACCCGGAAACTTCGTTCCCGAGCCAGCTGAATTTGTCCCCTAGATTACAGGGTGTTGAAAAACGAGTGCAGCGATCGGAATACAGTTAAAAAATGAAAGATATTTTAATTAATTTATTTATTATAATAAACTTATAAGAACAAAATAAATTGTATTTATTAAAAAATGACGGTTTAATCTAAGTATCTTCCTGATATTTTGTATAGGGCGATAATTTCTCATTCTTGACAACTTTTCTTAGTAATATTTTGTCGTATCATGAACAAAAAGTGTAGTTTACCTGAAAAGAAAACAGTTTTCGCTTAACTGTCAAGACCGACTTGTTTTTGAAAATTTTCTTAAAATTCTCTACAAACCAAGCAGGAATTATAATTCCTATAACATTTTTATGTAAAACTAAAAATAAAATTTAATTCCCTATTGTAAACTCAAGCCGAGGTCATACTGTATAATGTATATAGTTCTTATAAGTTTATTATAATAAATAAATTAATTAAAGTATCTTTCATTTTTCTAACTGCATTCCAATCGCTGCACTCGTTTTTCAACACCCTGTAATCTAGGGGACAAATTGAGCTCGCTCGGGAACGAAGTTTCTGGGTACGAGATGTGGGGAGACGAAATATCCCGGGAACGAAATGTGGGGTACGAAATGTGGGGAACGAAATGTTGGGAACGAACTTTCCGCAAACCATATTAACCACCGTTCCATTTTGGCGGTCACTGAAATTTTGCTCCACAAGCCCGGGCCTCTCAGGCTTTTGCGATAATACGCCACTAATTTTTACTGTACAAAACATTACCACATTAAACAATTATATGGGTCTGAAACGTAATTTCCCGCCACTAAAAAACTGTTAATCACTCGAGGTGTGATGTTGGTACATACGTAATTAATTAATTTATATTCATTTGCACAAACGTAAACATGCACGTGGAATCTAACGTTACCTCAAGGTTAGGATAAACTCATTCACAAGATTAGAGTAACCTTGCACTGTTCATATTCGCACATAAGTGATATTTAACTTTGAACAAAATACGTAACAGTAACTATCAATCAACTTTTTAATCACATACTTTAGCCATAGCATCACATTCTGTACGCACAAATCGTCATTTTATCGCATTATCGTAACTTATGCTATTTTTTATATTCATACTATTATGAAAGTGACGACTAAGCTTATAGTTACTACTACTACTACTACGATTAGGATAATTACATTTTTGAATTATTGTAAAAACTCAATACTTCAGTTAAATATCATTCTTAAATAGCAAGAATTTAGAAACGCCAGCGTCTTCAGTAAGCCAGGACCGATCTGTAATATCTGTACGGTTGTTGGTATTGGTTGTCACTTCCATAATACTGATTTTCTTGCTGAGGACGATTCTGGTCGTATTGCTCCCAGTTATTTCCATATATCACGGATTTGTCTGAACGCTGATTTTGGTTTCCATCGTACTTATTGTACCCTAGTGCTTGTCTTGCGCTGGATGGGTCTTTGGGTATTGCTGTGGCTGCGTACTGCGAAGGTTCATTTATCTGGGCATCAACCACATCCTGACTGAATAGATATGCGACAGTAATCGTCATAAATACCTGAAAATATGTTTAGTGTTATTTGGAGCAGACAGTAACAAGTAAAGGTATCACTCATTGGTTTATAATTTTTTCTCTTGTAAGAATTGATTCTGAAAGTTTTAGACATGTTAGTGTTTATCTCTTTGGTAGATGATTATGATCAAAAATAGCATTGTAAAGGATTTTGTAAAAGTGGGACAACTTATATTATTTAAGTTTTGAATTAGTAAAATGGTGACGAATAAACTAAAATAAGGTTTAGTAAACAAAACAAGGCCATGACAAACATGACCAAATAAGGTTACATGCATGCATAATCATGCCTAACATAATGAATCTTCTAGTGACGAAAATAAATTCGTAGATCTTATGAACAATGAACTGGGAGAAACAATACGTAATCAGAGAACGAATACATAATCAGAGAACGAATAAAAATATTCATTAGTAGATAAATTATTTCCACATAAATAAATGAAATTTACAAAGAACAATTCCAAAAAGGAATTAGGAATTAAATCGCAGGAATGTAATCAAACGATATTTTATTTCAGATGATATCGTATAATAGAGAAAATAAATAAATTTATTAATCGTATCGTTAATTATTCATCAATTTCTATAAAACGTCTGAATTAAAATTGAAAATATATCATTGCTATATTTTAGTGGGTAGGGAAACCTATTTATCAAAAATATAAAAGCTTGTATGTAGTTACGCAGGGTGATTTATAAGTATGGTAATAAAATTTAATGGTAGTTAGAGGACATCAAACAGAACAATTTTGTATAATAAACTGTACGTCAAAAATGAATAGTAATTCCACAAAATATAAAAACATTTAATTACTTATACTGATTGACCTTCACTGGAATGATTTTTTATATACATAATTTCGCATCGGCGCGGTGGTTGTAATAAATTCGAATTTGAATAAAATCCGGAAGCAAAAAACAATTGTTTGGATATTTAGAAACGCGATTAATATACTCTTATCTGATTTACCTAATAAAGGTTTTGGTGGTTCTCAAAAACTTGGCCAGATCCTAAACCATTTTTTCAAGCGAATAATTTTTTGTAAAATGTACTTCTAGTCGGTATATACTCAGTTAATTTAATCGCTATACTTATGAGTCATGCTTTATGTGCTTTATACATGAAATATTCTTAAATGTAGTTAGATGACATGAAACAGAACAACTATGCATAATAAACTGTACCTCAAAAACTGGAAAAATAAAATTCCTTTTTCTGCAGCAGTCTTAAAAGTCGTTACCTTTAATACCAAGATCTGTTATTGAAGTTGAAGTTTCGTTTACTAATACTAAAAGTATATGCTGCTAGGTAACACTTTTGGTTCCTGAGATTAAGTTTAGAAAAGTGATATTTTACTGAACAAATATGACTGGTTTGAGTACGAGCGTTACCGAATACTTAAACGGCCATACAAGTTCAGTAAAACCGCTTTTCTAACGTGTTGCGTCTATTATTTTATTTTATCCTACTCGTATTATGTTACTACGATAACAACTCCTTAGCAACGAGTTGTGTTAAGATGCATTTAACAGCACTAGTTTTGTTAAGAAAAACAGCATACCGATACTTTATTAGCATTTAATCACATGTTGGCAGTACTGAGGTGTATCGTTGGTGGCACTGTCAGTCTATGTCAAATTCGATGTTAGTAGGTTAGGTTTTGTTTGTTATTTGACACAGACTGACGCAAAACTTGACCTGCTAATCTCGAATTTAACATAACCCGACAGTGCTACCAACAATACAGTATTGAGTGACTTATGGTTTTTATCTTACTAGTGATGCCACAACAGCCATAGCATTTATATGGCTCGGAATGAATGAAGCTCTGTTTTTGCGTTCGCTCGGCTACGGTGTGCTCGCCTCGCAAATGCAAACATAATAGCTTGTCAAACATACGTAGTACCACTTTTAATCCTAATAAAACAATATACCATTTCACAAATACTCAAAGAAGAGGTAAATATATTTTATTTATTACCACTTACATACGCAAAACTTTGAGATTTTGATTAGAAATAAAATAATTACATTTGTTGTTGCCAACATAGTATGTATACCATGTTTTATTGCTTTGAAATAAATTATTTCAATATACTGCTGCCACATTTAAAAAATATATAATATGCCATGTAATTATATACACTATTTAAATTTACATGATATAGTCAAATCTCTATAAAAATTTAAAAAATACGAAAACCTGATTTTAATTATTTTATTAAGATTTTATTGTTGTCGAAATACTTAACTTATTTTTCACTGCCACACCGTTTTTAAAAAATGATTTAAAATGGGCCCCAGTCGTTTAAAAACTGTAAATTTACAAATGTAAAGTATTTATATTAATGTCAAACAATTTAAATTTCTAGCTCTTGTATTAACTTTTTTTATTGTAACGCTATAATTGCCCTAATCAATTATATTTTAATAAATGATAAACAACAGAAATTAAACGTTACACAGGCTATACGTGTTATGAACTGATTTATTATTTGCACAAATGTTGTTAATAAAGAATTATTCTAGGGCGAAAATTTCTTTAAAAATTCATCAATCTGTTTCGTGTACTAAAGTTATTTAATGCGACGGAAAACTAGCTGCAATATTTATATATTTTATATCCTTTAGATATCCATGACTATTAATAATCGCTAATTACGCATTTTATTCCCAAGCTGCATTGCAGCATAACTTTCAACATAAATGCCTTTAAACGCTACTAGTTATTTGAAAATAGCACGCAGTTGTAATACCACAATTAATACTTAATAACATTACTTTATTTTTTAAATATAATAAGTTAGCAACATTTGAGTTAACGCAATGTCTTACAATTCTTACAGAAGAAAATTGTAATCAAAATTTGATGCTGTAGTAATAATTATAATATTAAATCTATTTTCGATAAAGAGCTATGATTCGTAGATAAAAGCCAACGTCAACCTTCTGTATTATCGTAATTAAGTTGTATTTATATTAGTTTTAATAAGAATCATTTATTATGTAAATATTTTCGGTAGTTATAGGTTTAGATGTTCATTTCGCTTTTAATGAGCTTTCTGAATATAAAATTTTATCATCTGACATCAATATAATATGTTTCCCTTTCACTTTTATTACAATCTGGGATATCATAATAATTACTTAATACGAAAAGCCTTATGTAAATGTTTGCATTGAAATATATCAAATAATACGCCACTTACTGTAAACCTAAATTACTAGTGAAAGTCTTTAACTATTGAGGTTGCTGGTTCTCAACATTTTTTATTAATCCTTGTTCACTACTAATAATGTAAATCTAAAATGCAACTTAACCTCCTTTTAGATAGCAGCTTTACATGCTGCACGTTCCTATTACATTGTGAAATTTAAAAAATTAAGCAATTAAAAAAGTTGTATAATTTTTAAATCACGATCGTTCGTGACTTTGACAATGAAAATGCATTTTCAGCCTTGATGTTCTAACAGATTCTCAATTGCCTTGACCATAAACCGTGAGCAAGGCTCACTTGAACTTTTCAAAATGTATTTTATAGAATAGTTAATCGACACAGCTTCCATTCGGATGGAAATGCCCGCCCTCGTTTAAATTGTGCACCGAAGAAATAAAATACATCAAGTCACACTCACTTTAATTCGTACTAGTTCCAAAGACCTTACACAACATTTGAACCGGATTAATAATAAATTTAATCGGCTTACCAAAGCAAACGCCATTCTCGAACTTAAATGCAATATCTACAGGACGTGTAGCTTAACTTCTCTCTTCCCTTAAAATGCTCCTCTCCCGAGCGACCGCACACAGCATGATAATCTCCAGCACCGAAAGGTGTGTGTTTTATCGTAGGTTTTTTTTGTAAAAGAAACAAACGTCAGATTATGGACCTGTTAGCTCAAGGACTGGGTTTATATGCACTAGTGAGAAGGCGCCAACTGCAGTAGCAAATGGCTACAGGTAGTGGTTGTCGAGGGGGCAGCAAAACTGACGTTTTTCCAGCTTTTCAAAGTAGCGTCTTGGCATTTAAATGTCTATGGAACTAGTCATGACGCAAGGCAGTAATTTGATGTAACCCTGATATTTATTGTTTTATTAATTTTGAGAGGTTGCAGTTGGTGGTGGGGGTAATTAAATCATTTGAGCACCTCATTTCTAGGCTGCTACTAGATGTGAATTTTTAACATTCTAATTGAATTCTGTCAGGATGAATTACTTGCGTGTTTTAATCCAGGCTCCACTTGCTGAACCATGAAAGTCGATTCGAAGGTTTTGGGAAATTGAATAATGTATATAAACGCAAGGAACGCAAAACTTCTTTTATCTTTATTTTATGTTAAACAAAAATGTTTACACATTATTCTCATATGGAAAAAATATTTATATTTTTATTAATATTTGTACCGGATTCCATAAGTTAATTGAAATATCGTGACTGAAATTCTAAAATTGCTGTTGTATCCGTAAAAGTTGATTTTATAGGAATTTCGAAGGCCAAGGCTATTAAAATCGTTAGATAATCACTAAAATCGTTTTGGAAAAATTTATTATCTGTTTAAAGCGAGTTAAAATGCAAATAATAGCTGTTTATTAAGTCGTCATATTCTTTACGAGATGTGTTGCAAATGACTTGCCTAAGACGTTTAGCACGACTGGATATAATAAAATATAGTAGAATTTCATGGTAAGCGAAATCCAATTCTAAAACTTACATTTGAAATAATAATATTCTTTATTTAAAAAGCTTGCTTTACATTCATAAGAACAATTTTATTCTGGTAATATTTGAGACAGTTTATTTATTCAGAAAAATTAAAACTTAACGTAGTTGATTTTTTAAGTTATCAAAGTTATCAAACACAAAATTCATAAAAGTGGACTAATTTACAGAGTGCTTCATAAGTATGATCATTAAATGAAATGGGTGTATACTGACCTCAATAGAAGTATATTGCATTAATAATTAGTGCGCTTATGGAAAAATTGCATTAAAGTCTGGCTAAATCAGATGAGAGTACATTAACCTAATGCACCAAATGTGGTTGAAATACCTAAACAACTGTTTTTGCTCCTGAATTGTATCCAAATTCGGTCTAATCGTTCATGGTGATTGGTTCGACGCCGAATGTGCAAAGGCTTCCACCAAGAAGAACGAAGCCTACAAAAAATGTAACAGGGAAACGTAACATGGCCAGCACAGGAGAACAACAGAAGACTAACAAGGGCAGAAAAAGAATACATAAACGGAAAAAAAATGAGAACAAAACAATACAAAAGCTGGAAGAGAATAGAAACCAGAACAAAACTCGAAAAATTCTACAAAGCTGTATATCAAATGAGCAAAGACTACAAGCCTAGATGTAGCATGTGCTATGACAAAAAGGGAAATTTTATTAGCCATAAAAGATTGGTAATGTTTATATGCAAGGAATACTCCTAATCGGACAACCAAATAGCATAAACCAAAAAGATCTTAACCTAGGCGAGGCTGAGGAAGAAGACCAAGCAGAGCAGCAGACCCCTTTCACCACGCAGGAAATAGAGTACGTCATACAAACACTCCACAACAATAACTCACCAGGGTCTTACTGAATCCCAGCAGAGGCCAATGACAGATAATGACACATATATGGAATGCAGAGACCCTCCCTGAAGAGTGGAATCTGGGGATAATCTGGCCGTTACATAAAAAGGGCGATCAAATTTATTGTAATAATAATCGAGGCATCACCCTGTGAATACACGGCGTACAAAGTACTATCCAATATTCTCTGATCAAAGCTTCAACCCTATGTTGAAAATACCATCCGAAGCTATCAAAGTGAGTTCTGCACAAGCAAATAGACTACCGATTCTGTCTTTGCCAAATACTAGAAAAAACTACAAAGTTTTCCATCACGAGATACCACACTTTCATATTGACTTTAAATTCGCATATGACAGCGTGATAGGAAAATAGTTATAAGAAGCAATGATGCAATTTAAAATACCACACGTTCATTTGCTGGGGAAATTGATAGACAACCATAGTTAGGACGCATCCTCTTAAAATGAATTCAATTCACGGATACCAGGTTCGGATCCTTTTTACATAAAAAATGCTTCAAATCCTTTTTTCGGATCACGGAACCAAATCCTCAGTTTAAGTTAGAAAAATAGTTATTGTTATAGTTTACAGTTACAGTTATATTTTATTTATTATGGTGGCTATGCATGTGCTTATTTATGTAAGTATTGCTATAATGAGATAAAATAAATGAATAAATAAATAAGTACCGAAGCTGCTACGGAAACGACCCTCTACACGCCGGTAAATATTTGGATTATATGTTTGATTGCTACTCGTGCAAGCTTTAATAAAGCAACCACAGCAAACTTATAATATAATTAATACATCCAACCAACGTTCCTTTTACAAAAAAATCGAAGAAAACATTTTATTTTGAGTGCCAAGCATCACACATACGCAGCGTTCATAGACCGTAGTGGGTTTCTTGGCGCTGACCAACGAAGAAAATTTGAATTATAAAAAAATGTTTCTTCCCAATGATTTCATTGAATATAAATTAAATGAACCTTAACTTAATCGCAGGTTGGCACCTCGCAGTCTACCGAACACTTCTTCCAGGTTTTTCAGATGATCGTTGAAGGATTTACCCAACATATGATGGCGTCCAAGTATATCAGGCAGGTCTGCCAAGATAGACCCTTCAGGACGGTGTCCATCAGCCTCTCAAACGTGGCGGCGGCATTGCACACACCGAACGGCATGACGGAGAACTGCCAGAGCCCAGTTCCGATAGTAAGTGCAGTCTTCTTCCTGTCCGCAGGTTCCATTCCGACTTGCCAATAACCGCTCTTCAAGTCTAGCGTCGAGAACCATTGAGAACCGGAGAGCGTGTCCAGGGTATCATCGATTCGTGGCAGAGGGTAGCTGTCCTTCGTGGTCACATGATTCAGCTGTTTGTAGTCAACACAGAACCTCGTTGAGCCATCCTTTTTCTTGGCAAGCACCACAGGGGAGGCTCACGGGCTGCTGGGCGGTTCGATGATCCCTTGGTTTCGCATATCCTGGACTATCTTTTCAGTTTCTTCCCGTTTGACGAGGGGCAACCTTCTTGGATGTTGGCGTATCGGTTGAGCATCCCCCGTATTGATTTTATGCTTAACTACGTCGGTACGGCCGCTGGGATGATCTCCGCACTCGAAGATGTCTTGGTACCGGCCCACCAAATCTTCTATCTTCTTCCGTTCTTGTTGGCTCATGCCCTTTTAGGTAGCCATCACGGTGTTCATTAATGCCTTTGGGCAGCCCTTCGCCTTGCTGCCGCTGTCACTAGTAATCGTCCTGACAACGGCGGAGACCACCGGTGTGCATCTTCCCAGGGTTGTGTTTCTCCTGACGGTTGCCGGTTTGCTGTTGACGTTCATCATCCTTACTGGGACCTTAAGCCCAGTCTTTACCAACGTCTTCCCAACCAGGATACCATGAGTGAGCTCCTTTTCATAATCCGGTTCAATCATGCGCACTAGAGATGGGCGCGTGAGTGAATTTTCGCTCACGTCATACACGTTTCACGCTTGCTTTAAACAGTCACGTTCACGCTCACGTTCACTCACGTTCACGACGTGACACGTCACTCACGACGTGACACGCAGCTTTTATTTCAAAATTTAAATTCAGATAGAACAGAATGTTCAAATTTAAAACCAATGAAAAAACCCTAAAGAGAACTAAAAATAGGTATGTTTTGCACCTGACATAATTTACGTGATATGTTGCAATCAAAATAGTTGACATAAAAAGAAAAAAATGAAAATTGACTATAGTACGTTTTTTTCCTATAATAACTGTCAAAGTGTTACAGTGTTGGTAGATATGTGATTAAAACGCTAGGAAATTTGTATACCTCGTGTTGGTAGAATTTTTTCAAATTTATGGTTATGTGTCAATTTTGAATGTCAAAGTTTCTTAATTTGAACTCTTTACAAATTTCTTTTTTTAACATGGAATCATCATCATCATCAATAAAATCGGATAAAAAAAGAAAACCAAGAAATATTTTAAATGCAAAAATTAAGCAAGCGATATTAAATTATGACATATCTGTCAAAATGACAATAATTTTTTTAGTGGAAGAAAAGAACTAAAAATCTATGTACCAACATCATTAAAACTAGGGACCCTGCAAGAATGCAACTTATCCCCTAGAAAGTTGACCTTGAAAATTATTATAGAAAAAAAAACGTACTTTACAATAACTTCGACAAGGGATAAATACTGATTTCTCGCAAATATATTTCTTGCAGCTGTCTTCAAAGACATTACTTTTAATATCAAAAACTGTTATTGGAATTGACGTTTCCGTTATTGGTATGAGTACAGAAGGTATATGTTGCTAGGCAACACTTTTAATTCGTAGGTTTGAAAGTACTCTTACGTATAAGGATCAACATTTTCAGCGTTAAGGCGAGTATAAAAAAAACATTACTTTTATTAGAATAATAAGTTTATCTACACAAGTACACAATAAATTGGTTTAAAAATAAAACCTAATCAACATTTTCAGTGTTAAGTCGAGTATACAAAACAAAACATTAGGTACTTTTGTAAAAATAGATTCATCTACACATTTACACAATACATTTTTGGTTTAATAATAACATAATTAACATTTTGAGCGTTAGCCGAGCATAAAAGCAAACCATTACTTTTATTAGAATAATAAGTTCATCTACACATCTACACATTAAAATGTTGATTTAAAAATAATATGTAATCAACATTTTCAGCGTTAAGTCGAATTCTGCGCTCTTCTAAAATTCGACCAGCTGTAGAAAATACTCATTCGCTTGTAGCGGAACTTGCCGGTATGTTTAAAATTTCTCAAGTTTTTTTAACAGTGTTACACTGTTTTTCCAAAATCCTAAAATGTCATCTACATTTCCGTATTTTAATTTAACATACAAATTTAGTTCTGTTTCGACATCATCCTAATTACATGTGTCATCGTCAGAGCTATCTCTAAGTGTAGAAACATAAGAATATGATGCTGATGCACTAGTTTTGAGTCGTTTGCTATGTATGTCATCATTATCATCTATAGTTTTATTTGCATTATAATCTTCTCTTTTATGTGAAGGTATGAACTTTAACGATTTATAATTAGGGTACAAAAATAAAGCCACATAATATAACTTGTTTGGCACAATTTGTGATTTAATGAATTTAAAAGTTGCTGCCCCCTGCAGTTTTTTATTGGTTACTAAATATTTAACGTGAAATTAACGTGAAACGTAAATCACGCCTTGGAAATTTTCACTCACGTTCGCTCACGTTCACGTCACGATTTTCAAATATTAGTCACGTTCACGACGTGACACGCCGTGACACGACGTGACACGACTGTTTTCACGTCACGCGCCCATCCCTAATGCGCACTACGTTGCCCAGGAGATCGCCATCCAGGTATACATCCACGACCCTCTCGGTTCGTCCAGGCAGAGTAACATCTTCCTCCAATACCACTAGTACTGGGATCTCTTCTCTTGGGTGTAGGGAAAGCTCCTCCCCACCCACGTGCAACACTCCGCTTCCCAGGTCTAAAGTGAACCCACACTTATTCATGACATCCATTCCCAGGATGAACTCGTCCGCAATGTCAGCAATCAGGACCCGATGCTTGAGGGTTTGATTCCCAATCTTCAATGTCAAATCCATTTCCCCATGTGTGATCACTGCACCTCCCGTGGCAGTGCGAAGGCGTGTCCTGGTGGGCAGCAGCTGACCCTCGTCCCGTATTACGTCAGACCTGGCGATGGACTTCGTCGCTCCAGTATCCAACAGCAGAGACCGAACTCTTCCATTTATTCTCCCATCAATGAAGAGGCTATCAGGCTGGTGTTCCACGGACGACACATATATGGGAATCTACGGGGAATGGCAATCACGAGTCGACTCTCGCCCCTTCTTGTCGACCCGCATTAGTTTTCCGACGGCTCGTCAGACACTCGGGCAACCTTTCTTCGGACATAGACCCCTAAGATGACCCATCTCTCCGCAGCTCCAGCAACGGGGCCCCTTCTCCCTCGTTTCCTGCTTTATAAGTCGTCACAACATGTCCTCCATGGATTCAGGCGCCATCTCCGTCGTGGCGACACCGCGGACACGACCATGTCCTCTGGAGGCAGTCCTTGCCGCTTTAAATTCCAACGCATGGGCTAAGGCCTCTCCCAGTGTCCTATGGCGCCCCAGACGTACCGCTTGCTGAGTATCGGCGTCTTTCATTCCATCTACAAATGTTTGGACGGCTAGCTGCTCCAGGAAGTCCTCCGGGGCCGATGGATACCCGAGCCGAACCAATCGAGCAACATCGGCCTCCAGTTCTTGCAGTCTCCCCCGACTTCTGAATTCTGTTCTTCAACTGGGCACAATGCACATGCTGAAGATGACCATTGCCATATCGCCGTTCCAGACGATTCACCAATTGCTGGAAGTCCCTCTGCTGATTTTCTGGAATCATTTGCAGAACATTCAGGGCATCCCCTCGCAATGTCAGAATCAATGCGGTCGCAATGTCTGCCATTCCCCAACCATTAGCGACAGCTGCGGCTTCAAATTGCTTCAGGTATGTTGACCATAGCGTTCTCCCATCGTAAGAGGGCAGTTTCATGTGCAAGCCAGACGTTGCGGGCCTCACTGGAGCAGTTTCTTGGGACAGAGCAACCTGAGGGGCAGCAACTCTCGATAAGGTAGGCTGATTTACCGCAAGAGGGGGAGAGAAGCCAGCAGATTCAGAGGGAATCGGTTGGCCTTGGCCACTTAGTGACTTGGTAAAATTGTTCCTACAGCTCCAGCATGTCACTCCGAACTCCGGCCCACTTTCTCTCCATTTCTTCCCGAACATCTCCGATCTCCTCTGCCAACTCGTCATGGCCCGCTTTCAGTTTTGCTTGAGTGGCTTTCAATTTTTCCTCAAGTACTTCTTTAAGATCCTCCTATGCTTTTTCTTGCGCGACTTTCAATTCTTCCTTAAGTACTTCCTTGAGGTCTTCTCGTGCTTTTTCTTGCGCGGCTGTCAATTCTTCCTTAAGTACTTCCTTGAGGTCTTCTTGTGCTTTTTCTGCCTTCTCTTGGGCCGTCTCTGCCTTGTCCTGGCTAACTTGCATCTTTTTCTTAAGATCCTCTTGTGCTTTTTCTTGCGCGGCTTTCAGTTCTTCTTGCGCTTTTTCTGAATTATTCTGGCCAACTTGGATCAACTGGAAAAGTTGGCTTAATTGGGCTTCCATCTTGGATCTCGTCAAAGGCATCCACAATACACACTTAAATTGATTTATCCGACAGTCGTTTTATCGGCACCTTGTAAACAATTTCTTTATTTTAATGTTTGTTCAATAATTTTTTTTATAGCCCTTGGTATAACCCGACACCTGACGCCACTGTTACGTTTTTGCGTTCGGGCTATTTAAAAATTATACGACGCTTCTTGCATTAAACATTTATTTACAACGAGTAATTATTATTATTTACAAACACACGAATTACTTACACTACGAACGATTTCTAACAACGATATACTATTTATTTATATGTGCTGGATTAAACATCAATTATTTATGTGGCTATTTATTCACGACTTAAACATTAAGGATTTATATGGTTATATATACGGGTTCATTTATATTACGCGCCTCGAGTCTGAGAACTGATTTCTTATTCCTGCGGCGCGTATTTATATATCCGAATAATTTCCGTCTAGAACATTCCAGATTTCGCTCGTACATTCCAGCATTTGCATGTGTTGACCTCGGGCGTGTTTCCGAAAGCGTGAGTCATCCCTTGCATCTGGCTGCAACGTCGCTTCTCCAGGCGCCTGGAACATGACTCATCTGCATGCAGCTGGCTCCAAGACCGTCTCGGCCGCGGTGACTCATAAGTCTGCAGCTGCCTGATCGCCAGGCCGTTACAGTACTATAGAAGATATTTTTTTCGAACTTTTTCCACTGTCTAGTTTGTAAATCACATTATAGAAGCTTTATTATATTTGTCTAATACCCACTATGTTAAATAGTATATCTTGAAAAAGTATTTGCCATTAATTCCTTTTTTCAGTTCAGATAATAGTATATTATATATCAAGGTAGCGAAGCGCAGTATTATAACCTGAGCGTATATTAGATACTGAGCGCGAAGCGCACGAGCTAAAGATAGGCCAATAACGGTGCGTTCTGAGACTAGTAGTGCAAAAATTAAATTATGTTAAAATCCTACTGTTTCTTATGTAGCTTCATTTAATTAAATTTTAAAATCTATTACTTCGACACGAAGTGTACGAAGTATTGAAATTCCCTCATATCGAAAACCACTCTGAGTCAAATATCTCTAAAATTCGAGCCAACCGACTAATGAACCCACTATATCAAATCTCCGTCTCGGCGGTGCGGATCTTTTGGTGAAGATCCCAGCCCACTAGATCAATCCCCCGTATTGGGGGGTGCCTAAACGTGCTGTGCGGGGGATGTATGTTCGTATGTGTACACGATTCCGGTCGCCAGGAACCTTCCTGAAGTCTTGGATCGTTTTCATACGGTAGGTCCTCCGAAAATGAAGGCAACATCAACTTTTGAGCTATGGTCGTCGGCAAAAAATTTTTTTTGTTTTTTTTATAAATAACTGGTTCATAATATTTCATTGTATTAGCGAAACGGAGTGATGCTGAGTATCGAAGTATTTTTGGAAAGCACGGAAGGGCGCTTTTCTTGGGTGGGGGGTACCGTATATTTTTATTTCTTTTTCAAATACATTTTAATAATTTTGCTATCCATTTCATACCTAAATTTATCTTTGTAATTCTTAATACTGTATTCGTTTAACCTTATTAATCAGATTTTAAACCCCTGTACCAATACTATAACAGTATAATGTACTGTAGTTGGGTGTGATAATGAAATTACGTTCTTCCTGTATATAGCTAAGAAAATTAGTTTAGCATAAGGAATTAGTTAATATGACACCCACACCTACTATTATAAAATGCTGTTGTGGTTAAAATGACTACAAAAACTTTTAATAGTAATAGCTAGGCAGCTTATAATAACGATTTTAATATGCTATTTTTAACAATAAAATAAGGCAACCAGGGTCTACTTGATTTTTTTACTTATTTTACGTAGCTTATTATCTTGATTACTGGTGAAGTAAATATCCACAAATATTGAATATGGGCCCATGAGAAATGACAAAACTTGATCATGTGTCTGAAAGTCTGAAACGTTATAAATCTAATTCGACTATACGAGTATAAAAAGTTTCATTAGAAAGTTTTTTACAGAATTTGACACTTTTATTTTCTTATAAGTCAAAAACTAAATTAGCAGACCGAATTTTTGTAGTTATTATTTAGTACTTAATTCTGCAGCTTGGGTTCAATTTAATCGACTTTGTATTTCTTGCCGTTTCAGAGAGTCCAATGTTGAGCCTCTAAAATGAATTTCCCTGTATACTATGGTTATCTGCAAACTTTTCAGAGAGGAATTTTAGGTTAAAATTGAACTATAAATAGGCTTTCCAATATGTTGACTCAGTCTTACATCATATTTACGGATTTTATATACCTACCGATGCCTTTTCCGCATCCTCGTCTTACATCATGTTTAGTACTTATAGTAAATTCTTATTTTGACATAAATAAAAGTCCCGTATTTTTCCTTTTAGTGTAGGCTAAGAGCCTGTCAATAACCACACAAGGTGTGGTTTTTATAAGCCATCTTCGGGCGCGTTGTAAAATCCAAAATCCCAAAATATGAAAAATATTTGGATGTTTAGCTTACAATTACTGAAATAGGTGGTGAAGAAAAATCTCAATGTATTGCCTCATGATTTACAGATACTTTGGCTATAAAGTCGCTTAAGTACTGCATTAGATATTTAATATTTTATTACCAGTTATTGATGTAGTTAAGTGTATAGAAAAGCAATAATTGTTTTGTTGTAAATCCAGATAGTTGTCAAGAACTAAAGTGTTATCGGGCCAAAATTCAGATATCTTACGAATTTAAATTTTCTGTTGCCTGCACATTATACATATGTATGCATTTACTATTTTTTCTGTTAATATATAAAAGAATGTTGACATGCAAATAAATTCAAGTATCTGCTGAGTCACTTTTCTACCTCATGAGTGGAAGTTGCCCGTTGCTAATAAATAATTTCGTCAATATCCTGCTTTAAATAATTTATATCTGAAAAGCAGATAAAAAAAATCATGTATTATTAAAGTACTTCAACATATAAATTTATAAATAAAATAAAACATCAATTACAAATAATATTATTACCATTTTTTTTCAATACAAAAGGCCATAACAACAAAGTGCTCCAATTCATTTGAATTTTTGTGTAATTTAATAGCAGCAGGTAAACTATATATTTATCATGTTCTTACGCAGCTTTCGCCTACACGGATTCTTACCTCTTACAGTTACATTTCATGTTTTGTATCGTGTCAATCATTCTTTGTCAGATTTAATAAATTAACTTATAACTTGAAATAGCCGTTGCGCTGCATTTTGTATTTTCAACCAGAAGACTTTTACAAATCTATCTACGCTTCTCAGGCTTGCAGAAGGTCGAAATTATAGGTATTAATAAAAATAATTTTTGCAAAAATAAATAAAAACTCGTTTCTGTTTACCACCAATGGGTGATCTTCTGGGAGACATAAATAACTAGTTCTAAAAATATTCGTTCCGGTTTAACTCCATAGGTTCCTCGATAGGAATCCAAAATAGCGACTTCTTGACCTGGGATTTACATATTTCCAGATTCGTCTTACAAAATAACATTCCAATTGATAAAAATATTAAGTTTTATGTATAAAGTTTTAGGATAATTATGATCAAATAACATTAAAATTACGAAATACCAGGCAATACTTCCAAACTTTCTAGCTTAATATAAAATATTGCTAATTAAAAATTATTGATTATAATACAATAATCCAATTTAAATATTTGCAACTTCGTGGCTACACTTTTATTCAACAGTAATATCCCAAGTGCATTAAAATAACCGATTAAATTTTGACTTTTTCTGTCAGAATGTTTTGCTAAGAAATTTGTTAAGTAAATTTGCCGCTCAACAAGAATTTTGGGGCAAAAATTTTACGAGATATATTTCTTCAGAACAAAACATTCTGACAGAAAATCGTCAAAATTTATTCATGCTAGTTTACATGCACGTGGGATCTTCGGCGTGATTATATCCTGAATAAATAAGTAAAATTCAGTTGGTGAAACAACTTTAATAATCATGTTAAAATTATTCACTAGCGATTAAATTCTGACACATTTTTAACAGCAATTAAATTTTGACGTTTGAATTTTTGTCGTTATTAAACTGACAGAAACCATAGTGATTACGCATTATTATGGATATGAAGGAAATAATCAAGGGTAATACCACAAGCAGTGGATATATTTTTGACAAATATTTTGTCGTTTCCATGTAAATTATTGCGTTTAAATTTCACGATACAAAATCACATCAAATGTGATTTTGTTGAGTGAAATTTGCAATAACTTCTATGGAAATGGCAAAATATTAAAAAATATATATCCACTTCGAGTGGTATGTGGGACGACTATTTAACAATATTAATACATAACGATTAACTTTATTGAAAAATAATCCAACAATTAATATAATTATTCATTCTCAATTAAATTCAGCGGAATACTTCCAAAACACAGCATTTTAAAATTTTTAAAACAAGCCACACAGTTTGTTGGGGTTTAGTGTTACGTAACCTAGCGATATCACTAAGGACAGAACATCGTTGCTAAGCGATACTTCGCAACAAGGCTATTTATTTTTTGAGTACGTACATTGTTTTGTGAATATTTTGCATGGTGCCCAATATTCAGTGATATACTGCTGTTATTGGTTAAAAAAGGAAATGTCTGCAATGTGATTGGCTTATATGTTATAGTGTTGAATAGTCAGTAATAATGTATTAAAGGCAAATGATTTTGCAGGTAAAAATGTTTACGAAAGTTTTTTGTTTTGGCAATGTCACAAGACAAACAAACGTGATCAAATTTGTCAATGTTAGTTTGTCGAGGGACATTGCCAAAAAACAAAAAATCGTGAATAAAACAGTTTCCTAGCAAATTCATGACCCCGAAATACATTTTGTGGACTATTTCCCAAATATCGGTATCGGAAAGCAATGAATATGACATTTATACCGATGCACAATGACAGTTTAAATGACGTTTTTGAAATGCCACCTTGATTAAAACAGCATATTTGGTGGTTGCCATGGATACAAGTGGTAAAATACTGATTTAATCCCATGGGGAAATTTTAATTTTTTGCCACTATAAAAACACGTGATTGGTTGAATTTTGAAAAATATGGTATTTGGTTGGATAATAAGAGATGCGGGAAATAGTCAAGTAAGAATAATTATTTGTACAACATAATTCACCACTGTTAAATTGACAATATTTATAATTCCAATAAAATAGTTTTAAAAAAGTGTTAGGTACTTTCTTTACGATTTGTTGGTAAAAAGTCTGGTGTGATACACTCACACAACTTCCTTTTACAGTGATCTTATAATTAGCCAAAAATTTGATTTTTAATTTCTAAGCATTTGTCAAAAATTTTCAAAAATTGCAAGTTCTACGAAAACGGTACAAAATAGAGAGTTAGTTGAAGAGACAATCTTTTTTAGAATTTCAAGCTTAATTCAAAAATAAACCCATTTTAGAAGTATGCAACTGGAAAATCACCTATCTCACATCAATACACATTAAAAATGTAACAAAAATATAGTTTTAAAAAATCGTTAGAGCCGTTTTTGAAAAAATCGAGAAAAATTGAAAAATCCCAAGAGTAAACAGCATATTTCCGGTTTCGTTTTTGAGATATTCTGTGCACAGACAGACGCACACACAGGCAGACCAATGAACAAAAACCTGTTTTTTGGGTTCAGGGGACTCTAAAACGTGAAGATCTGTTGAAAAATCAATTTCAAATTTTTTTGGTGAATTCAATACTTCCTTGATGATTTTTGAGGCTTTCACGGCCATTGTCATTAAGTAAAAAACGACTTCCGGGATTGGACCGTGTCATGATTGAGGTCGAAGAACTCAACGTTTCGCCCACTTTCGTAAGGGGCTTCATCAGGAGGAAAAAAGCAAAAGAGCACGGTAACACAACGTGTTAACCACGCCAGAGGCCAAACTCTGTGCAAGGGAAGGGACAGAAGAGCACGGTAACTCACGTTGAGTTATCGTGCTCTTTTGCTTTTTTCCTCCTGATGAAGCCCCTTACGAAAGTGGGCGAAACGTTGAGTTCTTCGATCTCAATCATGACACGGTCCAATCCCGGAAGTGGTTTGTTACCCAATACTTCCTTTATCGTAAAAGGAAGTAAAAATGTTAATAAACTCATGTCTTATTTCCAACCGTTATCTAGTTACAGATGATTTCGTTGTTTTTACCATTGTTCTGTTAAATCAAGTCATCTAGGAAATAATTCAAACAAACGCTGATTTGTTATGACAGAAGCTGGTTCACGTTTAAATTATTGTTTGCTTATGTGTGGTAATGATGGCACCTGTTTCTGTACGTGAATATGCATTTTGTGTATGCCATACCCATGTACAGAAAGAAGTTCAATCATGACCAGTCTTAGAAAACAACAATAATTTAATCTTGAAATACTTTTTATTATAACAAATTAGCGTTTCCTTGAAATATTTCCTAGATGACTTGATTTAACAGAACAATGATAAAAGCAAAAACATCCTCTGTAACTATATAACGGTTGAAACTAAGACATTGGTTTATCTACATTTTTTGCTTTTTATAGCATTCGACATCACACCCTTAAGTTTGAACCACACCTTTTAAATCATTCCCTATAATTTACATACAAAAGTGCTTCTTGAAACTATAGCTTAAATGTATACAGATGTTATTATTTCTGAATGTTATTATTATTATTTTGCTTTCGTCTTTGCTTCCAGCCGGTTTATATGGAGTATTCTTTGACATTTAGGAAATATGCCTTTTTTTGGGCCTGGCACTCTTAGACAAATTTTAACTCACGATCCACGCAAGAATAAATAGGGGCATATTCCTTAATTACTTGAGTTATCTCCCACTCGCGGTTAAATCTGTAGCATCTATAATCTTCTCCGTTCGTATTTCACATAATTTCTAGCAATGTCTTCTACAGGAGTATCATCAAGCAATTCAAACTTTTTCCAGCCGAAAAACTCCGTGAACTCGTTCCAAATAAAGGTTCAGGGTTTTTCGTGTTTTATGGGACACCTTTCTTTATTGCTGATGCAATAGTAACACTAGAATTATCCCCAAAACGCTGCATTTTTAGAAAGTTTTTCGCTTAAATTGCAATTTATCTCAACTTGTAAACAAGTTGTTTACGTGTAACCTAGCATAGCTAAGTAGCAAATATTTTCGCGTGTTTGGAGGCTATCTTGGAATGTAAAAATATATACTTCTGGATAAATATTGACATTTCATTTACCCGCGGATAAATTTTAACATATTTGTTTTTCACTATGAAATATTGATCAGCATCTATCATTCGCTAAGAACAATATAATTATGAAATCTTTTTGGTTAATATATATCTATATACAGTGTGTCCAAGATAAGGAGGGCCAGCATGGGGATCTCGGTAATGGTAAGAGATACAAATTTGGTTAAATGGGAAGAAAGTTGCGCAATTAAAGGACTAAAAAAATGACGTCTATAAATCCTTGATATGATTTTTCGTTTTTGAATTATCTCAAAAAACCGAATTTTTGGATTTTCTTTTTTATTTTTTTCTGGCGTTAATATTAAAGTTAGACCGAAACTGATTAAACTTCTTTATAGCAACTTTTAGTGGAATTAATGATTACGTTATCAATTTTTTTATCCGACGTTTCGTCTTCGAGAAACCATCATCAACTTCATTTTTTTAAATACGGTTCTGGTTTTTTGATGCCAAATTTGCAAAGCCCTTGTTACTCGGAATTCAACAATGTGCCACATATTATGGTTTAATTACGTTTCGAGCTTTTTTCTGATCATTATCAGAAAATTTTTTAGATACGGACCTGCATTTCTCATAATTTTGTAAAAATAAGTTCATACAGTAAGCTAGGCCTTTTTACATGCCGTTAAAATATTAAAATGCACATCATAATGTCATAATTCTGATACATTAATTTAATAAGCAACCAATAACTATTAACAATAAACAACAAATAAATGAACAAAAGATAGGCAGCAAAAATAAGAAAACGAGCCTTGAAACAATGTAATAGGTATTTAACGTTTTGAAATAGAAGAAGAACTTAGAAGATTGGTTCTTGAAGCCTTTCAAAGTATAACGCCAGTATTGCTGAATAATGTTTTAGATTCTACAGTTAGATGTTATTTATGTATAGAGAATGATGGCAACCTTTTTGAATACCTTCTGTAAATTTAATACCTATTAAATGGTTTCGATGTTCGTTTTGTTATTCTTTCTGTCTATCTTTTGTTCATTTCTTTTTTGTTTATTGTTAATAGTTATTGGTTGGTTATTAAATTAATGTATCAGAATTATGACATTATGATGTGCATTTTAATATTTTAACGGCATCGAAAAACGCCTAACTTACTGAATGAACTTATTTTTACAAAATTATGAGAAATGCAGGTCCGTATCTAAAAAATTTTCTGATAATGATCAGAAAAAAGCTCGAAACGTAATTAAACCATAATATGTGGCACATTGTTGAATTCAGAGTAACAAGGGCTTTGCAAATTTGGCATAAAAAAACCAGGACCGTATTTAAAAAAATGAAGTTGATGATGGTTTCTCGAAGACGAAACGTCGGATAAAAAAATTGATAACGCAATCATTAAGTCCACTAAAAGTTGATATAAAGAAGTTTAATTAGTTTCGCTCTAACTTTAATATTAACGCCAGAAAAAAATAAAAAAGAAAATCCAAAAATTCGGTTTTTTTGAGATAATTCAAAAACGAAAAGTCATATCAAGAATTTCTAAACGTCATTTTTTTAGTCCTTTAATTGCGCAACTTTCTTTCCATGTAACCAAATTTGTATCTCTTACCATTACCGAGATCCCCATACTGGCCCTCCTTATCTTGGACACACTGTATAACTGAAAGTCCTGACTCACTCACGCACTCACTCACTCACTCACTCACTCATCAACGCCCAGCCCAAACCCTTGGACCTAGAAAGCTGAAATCTTACACAGAGGTTCCCTTTATAATGTATACAAGGAATAAGGAAGGATATTTCGAAATACAACCCCTAAAGGGGTAAAATGGGGGTTCCAATTTTGTATGGAGAAATAATATTAAATAGACATTTCGACTTGAAACTTCGTAGGAGTACTCATTAAAACAGATAAGCAAACACGTATTTCGTGATTTTCCTAAAATCAAACCCTTAGGGGGTGAAATGGGGTAAATAAGCCTAAAATACGATATGGGTGTCGTTATTGAGGTTTTTTGGGACGTGAATTGCGACAATGGCATTTAATTTTAAGTCCAAGACGGTGGACATGACATAAGGGAAAGGACAGGACGGGACGGGGCGGGAAGGAAAGGGACGGGACGGGACGGGACTAGACGGGACTGGACTGGACGGGACGGGACGAGACGGGACGCGACGGGACCGAACGGGACGGGACGGAAAGGGAAGGGAAGGGGTGGTATGGAAGGGACGGGATGGGACGGGACGGGACTTTACGGGACGGGACTGGATGGGAAAGGACGGGAAGGGACGAGACGGGGCGGGGAGCGACGGGAAGGAAAGGTTCGGAACGGGACTGGACTGGACGGGACGAAAAAGGAAGGGAAGGGGTGGAATGGAAGGGAAGGGGAAGGGACGGGATGGGACGGGATGGGACTTTACGGGACGGGACTGGATGGGAAGGGACGGGGAGGAACGAGACAGGGCGGGGCGGGACGGAACGGGACGGGACGGAAAGGAAAGGGAAGGGGTGGGATGGAAGGGAAGGGGAAGGGACGGGATGGGACGGGATGGGACGAGACAGGCCGGGGCGGGACGGAACGGGACGGGACGGAAAGGGAACGGAAGGGTATTACATTTGCTACACAAGGGAATTTATTCGCACGTAAAAGAAAAAGAAAATCATAAATACTTCACAGCAGGGTGGTCCAGGAATTGCCTAGTCGTGTAGCAAACGTTTGCCAAGCTAGTTCCTGAGCAGGAATGGGGGGGGGGGGGGGTTGTCCGGAAGCGCCACTGGTTCGAGAAGGTCCAAACCAGAAAACCTACAGGTGGCCGTGTAAGTTCCTAAACCCACTCAGCTGTTACATAAAAATAATAAACGACAGAAAACAACATAACTTGAAATTACCCAATTGTTTATTTGCAAATACAATTCTGCACCATGCTTAAAAAAAAGAAGGCGACATAAATCTGCAATAAATAGTTGATTCGTAAATGGAATAGATGTAATCTTAGGTTATGTAAAAATGTACAAGATTTTAAGTTAATAAAATTTGAAATCCAAAATACACTCTTAAGATCTTAGCTTGCCATTCCGTTCGAGTGCTTGTAGCTCAACTGCAATGACGGTAGTGACTAAACATTTACAGTGATAGCGGAATACGGGAGATTTTAATAAATCGTTTCAGAGCTCGAATTCTTTACCTACTCGCGATTCATCCGAAGTGGTACCATTTCGTGGTGTTAATACACTAAAAATTGTGTATATTTCAGCGCAGTGTGTTAAATGCAAAGATTCAAACTCCCGGAAACCCTCGCGATAGAAATCTGTTAAATTTCGGAACGTTGAGTTACCTACTTGAACGCAACTAGTTTTGGAAAGGCACTATTGCCAATTAACAAAAAGAAAATATAAAAGTACGTATAAGATGTACATAACTTATTTCACTCAAATATTCCTAAATAAGTGCACGTGGTGCGTCTAGAAGTTACATAGAATTTCGCATATAAAACTGTAAGGGATATCGCCAGCAAAAGGTATGACACGATGCATGAAATCTCATAACACTAGCACGATCCGTATTTCAGTCTAAACGATGGGACGCATAACCGCTACTAGAGAGATACCTGGGGTTGTTCAGCAGTGCAGCGGCGTCGACGGAACAGCCATGCAGGGGTTTGCTCCACGGAGATGTCCTCCAGTTGCAAATAATTTCAGGTGCAACAGGTTCCTGCACCGGGGGGAAAAACCTCGTAGTTGACACACTGGGGAGAAGCCTTGCGTTAAAAGGCTACCACTTGGATTGAGGGTGCCCAGACCGCGTGGGGGTCCTCCAGATGCACGACAAGCGATAATTGAGCTCCAAAAGGTCGTAGACGAAACAGGAGACTAACGTACTAATTAGGGGCTACGACAGAAGCCAGAGCTTAGGGGCATGAAAGAAAAAGCCAGAGCTGTTGGATGGCCTGTAAGTGGATTGCAGAAATACCTAATCATCCCAATATAACTGGCTTTATTTCAGCAATATAACTCAATATTTCCTAGGGCTGATCACCAAATTCACCGATAATTTTTGGAAATTACTTAATCCACAAAAGTGAAGTATTCCAAAATCACATGCAGCCCCAAAAGGAAATAATCTCCCCAAATCAGTCTCATAAAATGGCCGCAGGAAATCGTACTAACAATGTATTTTGAAAATTGTATTACAATCCCCTAGAATTTTCAAGGTTTTCCAAAATCATCCAAAAATGCAAAAGTGAGTATGCAACCAAATCTACACCTAGGAACTACAGGTCAATCTAACTACATCTGAATGTATTAAAGCAAAAATCATACATATCAATTCTTGACTGCACCTAAATGTAAAATTACACGTAACAAGGGATGGGATGGAAGGAGAGGGGACGGGATGGGAGGAGACGGGACGGGAAGGGACGGAATGGGACGGGACTGGACGGAACGGGACGGGACTGGAAGGGAAGGGAAGGGACGGGACGGGAAGAGACGGAACGGGGAGGGACGGGACGGGACTGCACGGAAAGGGAACGGAAGGGAGGGGATGGAAGGGTTGGAAACGGGACGGGACGGTACGAAGACGGGGACGGAGAAAGGGACGGGGACGGGGACGGGGATAGGATGGGATGAGATGGGATGAAAATAATTAGTCATTATTTAATATACAAATAACGAACCTCGCGCGAAGGAAGTCGCAGGTAACAGCTAGTATATACAGGGTGTCCCAGAATAACTGTTCCTAATTCTCAGAATTGAGAGAGGGCATGTTATTCAACACTTTTTAATAATAAACTAGTGTTCGGAAATACTTCCGTATTGAATTAAAACTTCATGAAGGATATGAGGATTAGGATTTTCTCCAATGTGGATACATAATCCATTCACAAAACTCGTGAACTGTCAATGTAATTTTTTTTAAATATTTGCTGAGTGTACCTGGAAATTAATAATATTTAAAGTTAGGTTACGTTACATGTGCCAAAAGTTAAGCGAAGTAAAAAACATGAAACCTAAATAATTATAATACATGTAAATTCATTTTGAAATGTAATATTTAAAGTTAGGTTACGTTACATGTGTCAAAGTTAAGCGAAGTAAAAAGCATTAAACTTAAATAATTATAATGTAATGAAAATGCATTTTGAAATATATTTACATGTATTATAATGATTTAAGTTTCATGTTTTCGATTTCGCTTAACTTTTGACACATGTAACATGACCTAACTTTAAATATTACCAATTTTAAGGTACACTCAGCAAAATTTAAAAAAAATGACATTGACAGTTCCCGAGTTTGGTGAATGGATTATGTATCCACATTGGAGAAATTTCTAATCCTCATATCCTTCATGCAGTTTTAATTCAATACGGAAGTATTTCCGAACATTAGTTTATTATTAAAAAGTGTTGAATAATATGCTCTCTCTCAATTCTGAGAATTAGGTACAGTTATTCTGGGACATCCTGTATATAACAGTGCTTTCGTAAAGTAGTGAATAAATTTATTAAAAGTTCAAGGAATAACTTTTGGAAAAAACGCTCTGAGCCGTCGATTTTTATTTTTAGTTTAGTTTCAAAAAATGCTAAAATAAAAATAAAAATCGATGGGTGCGAGCGTTTTTTTCAAAAGTTATTCCTTGAATTTTTAACGAATTTATTCACTACTTTACGAAAGCACCGTATATAAAGGAAAGTCACAACCCTGACTAATCAACGTAGAGCCGAAACCACTGGTACTAGGAACTTGAAACTTGGGTGGAAGGTGCAATTTGTTACGGAAGGTAGTGCTAAAAAGGGATTTTTTGGAATTCGACCCCTAAGGGGTGAAAAGGGGTAAAAAGTGTTTCCACGAATTCCAAAATATCTATTAGGTCCCATGAGATATCGATTTGGTGTTTACTTGCAAAGATTTTCAATGCAAATGTCTAGAAACGTATTTCAGGATTTTGCCTTAGTCAACCCCTAAAGTTGCGAATATGCATTCGGGGTGAATTATAGAACCCTTGGTATCTCCTATGTTTATTGAGTTAGACCATTCTTTTTTGGCATATAGATGTATTCTTAAAATATTTAGAAAGTAGTTTAAGGGATTTTAAAATTACCCCTAAAGAGGTAAAAAGCGAAAACTGAAAAGGGGTAAGGTGTTAAATTTATTATTTTTCGCTGTGGGTTTATTCCACCCCTAAGGGGTGAAAAGGAGTAAACTCTGTTTTCACGAATTACTCGATATCTCTTAGAATAAATAGGAGGATTTCCGAAATTCCACCATCAAGTGGTGGAAACGGATATCTTGCTGTAATTTATGAATACAACATTTAGTTTGTACATATATATTTTAATTTTATCTCATTGTTGTACTAAAACTATAGTTTTATCTATACATATATATAAAGGAAAGTCACAACCCTGACTAATCAACGCAGAGCCGTAACTTGCAATTCGGGTGGTAGATTCAATTGGTTACGTAAGATAGTGCTAAGAAGGGATTTTTTTAAAATTCGACCCCTAAGGTGGTGAAAAGGGGTAAAATGTGTTTTCACGAATTCCAAAATATCTCTTAGGCCCCATGATATATCGATTTGGTGTTTACTTGCAAAGATTTTCAATGCAAATTCCTAGAAACATATTTCAGGATTTTGTCCTAATCAACCCCTAAAGGTGCAAATATGGATTCGGGGTCAATTCAAGAACCCTTGGTATCTCCTATATCTATATATATATATTTATATATATATTTATTGAGTTAGAACATTCTTTTTTGGCATAGAGATGTAGTTTTAAAATATTTAAAATGTGGTTTAAGGGATTTTGAAAAATTTACCCCAAAGGGTTGAAAAGGGCTACACTGTGTTTCCACAAATTACTCAATATTTCTTAAACCTGATAAGTTATCGACTTGGTGTTTGCTTGCATAGGTATCCAAGGCAAATGTCTAAAAACATATTTCAGAATTTTGCCCTAATCAACCCTAAAGGTGTCAATTTGCATTCGGGGTGAATTATAGAGCTCCTTTGTTTGTTGAGTTAGAGCATTCTTTTGTGGCATATATATGTGTTTTTTCAAATCTATAGAAAGGAGTTTTAGGGTTTCTTTAATTTCACCCCTAAAGCGGTAAAAAGGGAAAACTGAAAAGGGGTAGGGGGTTAAAATTATTATTTTTTCCTTCTGGGTTCATTTCAGGATAAAACGATATGAAAGACTTTTTAGAAATGTTACCCCTAAGGGATGAAAAGGGATAAACTGTGTTTTCACGAATTTCTTAGAATAAAATAGGAGAATTTATAAAATTCCATTCCCTTGTGATGGAAACGGGTATCCTGCTATGATTTATGAATACAACTTCTAATAACTACATGTATTTTTGATTTTATCTCATTGTTATACTAAAACTATAGTTTTATATATCTATACAAAGGTAACGACAATTACATACACATTTTCAGGGGGTACGTGAAGAAAAAAAGAGTTAAGAAGAACAATATTATTTTGCAGCCTTTGTTAGTTCAGCATATTGAGTGAGGGCGAGGAGGGCTCCATAATTCATTTAAGATTTAGAAGAAGAAACAAACATTTGTAGTCCGTACGAAGAACGGGCATCTTGCTAGTATTCCATAAGTAAAATAATCATAAATAAAATCACCTTGAGACACACCAAATTTTCTCATGACAGCTACACTAGCGAATAAAAAATGGAACCACCCATTTAATTCAAAACTGAGGGCGTTACATGTACCGCAATTGTGTGTAATGGTTTTTTTCCTGGAAGATGATGTGCTGACTCCAAGTCAAGTGTGGAGTCTTGTTACTCTACCTCATAGATCAGTCTTTAGAGGAGAGGGTGGTTAATTGTATCCCAACTTCTAATCGTCACCTGGCTCAGTACCGATCTAGTAGACTGAGGAAAAAGTTCCGCTTATCCATGGATTCGAATCAATGAATTGCTTATTGCAAGCCTGGCCCTATCAACTGCGCCACCGAGGTAGTCTTTGTTATGGTTAGGTAATGAACTACAGTGTTTACTAGACCAAAAACCAATAAAAATTCACAGATAGCAAATTTTGTGAGAAATATCTAAAAGTTAGTTGAGAATGGTAGTCTTGCATTTTCTTTCATTAATCCTGTTGCGCTTATTTTCACAATCCGATTATTCTCTCATTATAAAAGTGTATTACACTGAAGCTGCTACAAGTTTCTGTTAATTAAAGGCGGGGTAGCCTAAGTAGCAAAGGTTATTGTTTTGGTAAAATTTGCTGCTAGAAGTCTGGGTATGAACCGTTATACGGCTATTCAACTTTATCAGAAGGTATGTACTTACGCTCCTTTAGGACAGAGTCTGTATGAAAGATCAGAAATTTACTGATTGAAGTTCGTGGTACTAATTTAAGTAAATGTCAGCCAACTTGCAGACGTTCAAACCAGCTGCCGGATCAAAATTGAGTTCATTAGCTACAGAGTGCTCATATCCATTAAAATTGGATCGTGTATGAATGGAGCTCTTTTTACAGATAATTTGCGACTCTGTCTATATGATGACGATGATCGAATAGGGTTTGGAGAAGAGTATAAGAACGATATGTACAATGCAATTGTTTTTTATAACGCGAGAGTTTTCAATCGGACGCTCTGATGGTATGAGTTGATATCTATTTTGAAGCATGTATAGAGTTAGCGGAGGCTCCATGATTGCTGATTGGTATGGAAGGTATGTCCTTCAAGAACATGTTTTGCCTTATACCCCATTATTATAATGATAATATTCGGATAGATACCGTTAGTATCGTCACTTATTACCTTGCCGTAGTATAACTGACACTTACGGATTGGTTCTCTCTTAATTTAGACATGGATGCAATAGAAGACATAGAATGATCTCGGAAGACACGTTGGAAATGTAATTTATTTCCGGAGTAATTTGAGGAAATTCCGAACAACTATAACAGAAGCTTGGAATAATATTCAAAATGTACTCATTAAGAACACAATATAAGAGATCATTAAGAGTAAGAGGACGTATGACAGCCTAATAAAAACATAAATTGACTTACCTGCATAGGTAATAGATGCAGTCTAGCTGGCTTGATTTGTTCACTCGCCAGTGTATATACCAATTTGTTTCTACCATAGAATAGATGTCAATGTTATAACCTCGATTTTTAGGTGTCGAACATAAGGCTTTATATGTAACTCGTACATAATCAGATTTTATTGCCTCACCCATTTTATTAGCTCGCTCATAAGCTTACTCGAACATAAATAAGGATTATCCAATACAATACATACTACGTAAATAGTTATTCCTTGAAAGTTGTATTTCTAGCAGTTTATGTAGTATTCAAAATCATTGCGAAATATTTGAGAAGTTTATATATATATAACGACATTGTATACCCCGTTCATCACATTTGTAATTTTGAGCAGGCCTTGAATGGGAACATTTTTACCAGTGCATCAAATATTTAGTTACAAAAAATTACTAATCTCAAAATGACATTGACATTTTGTAACTTCTGGAAAGTAGTTCAGTTATAGTAAACCCATTTGGTATGTTGTTGAACTAAAGGAAATAGTTATGTTATTTTCAACAACTTTAATTCACTTGATGAAAGAGGAATTATGAACTGCCAAATTTTGCTTTGGTTTTAGTAATTTTTTGTTACCAACATGCAAAGCCTGCTCAGAATCACAAATGAACTAAAGGGGGTATATCTTTTTTACGATAATAGGAAATTGTGTTGAGAGGCTTTCAGTTAAACACCATCTAAAAAAGTCAAGTAGCCACATATACAGGGTGTAAACGGAAATGTCATGCATAGGGAAAAGGCAATGTTAAAATTTACTAAAAATCAATTCTAGCTTTGACCCGAATAAAACAGTAATGTAAATGTTTTGTTAACATGGCAGTACAAGTACATAAATCTGTGACAAAAAGGCATAAGGGTATAAGTCGACTTATCTAATTTTTGATTTTATTGATGCCCCGTGTCGAGAGCAATATCGGGCATCTAAATAGAAGAGGATGTAAGTCTATATACCATAACCGCATTGTTACAGCAAGTTTTCCAAATGGGATATGTAGACTTATTCCCCGAAAATTCACTAAAAATTGATAAAAAACAAATTTACTCAATGGCAAATAGATACATGTGTACTAATACCCAGAGTCACAGCTTTTCGTAAAGTTATCTGCAACGCCAAAACAGCATATGTT
>CALNHX010011122.1:0-34686 GCA_940337035.1 Agriotes lineatus
TTTTGTTAATTTAACACTCCTAGCTAATATACTAATACATTTATTTATACCTGACATATTGAATGATTTCTTCAAATAATTATTCGACATTAACTTTCCATCTTAATTTAAGCAATATTTAAATAATATCTTAGAACCTTTCTGTTTCTTAAGTGAATTGTTTGACTGGATTTGAATTCTAATCCGTTAATTTACTAAATACACCTTTGAATAATTATGATGTTCTTTCTTATACTCAAATTCATCGTTGTATTTTTATAATTGAATATGTTTGTCAGTCTATAAATAATGTAATACCTAGGGATTAACTTTCATAATTAACTTAGCAGCCTTCAGATGCTACTATTACAGTATATTGTATACTTATTGTATGTTGGAAATTCTTAAACTTATTATAGGGATAACAACATGACGACATTTTTATTGCAAGTGTTAATGTTTCAACGCAACAATATTACTAAAAAAATGCCTAAATACGAACATGTGGAGTGCGCCGGCAACACTAAGCTGCACTATTGTTATGCAATTTGATTAATTACAACATCTTTTGTTACGATTATCCATGTTACAAATGTGTGTAGAATATTTCCTAGTCTAATGCTATGCCAACTACAATAGACCTAATATGCTATAAATTAGAAAAATATTCCAAAGACGTTGAAAAATATAAATGCCAATTAATACTTGCAGCTTTTTTGTTTATAAGGTAGAGGAGTTAGAGGCCAAGTTTCCTTGCCTAAATTCTGTGTTATTTTACAAAGTACAGTTTTTAAATTGCTCTTATCTTGTGAGTTGTATTCAGAAGATGATGTTCTTCCGTGATATTTTACGAAACCGTCAGGTGGAATAATAATAAATGCATAGTGTTATCAAATGTGTTCATCTATGGACTTCTTCAAATTAAATATGTTAAGTTCATGGATAGCGTGTAATGACATGAAATTTTGATTTTAGGTGTTTTACGGTCCACAAATTTATATTATATCATAAGCCTCGCATTTCCATGTGAAATAAATAATTTTTGAAATTTCTGATGTTTGCGCGGTTTAGATTCACCTCTCGTAGGAAGAAATAAATAAGTAAGGGTAGCGTACACGCAAGGGCTACAACTAAACCTGGATAATATATTCATGTCTGTCAGACTATCGCGAGATGGCCATCGCGTTCGCGCATTTATCTTTTAGATAGAAAGCCTGACAGCAGTGTTCACCTGGCCGGCCGCAATCACGCTATATGCTTATGTTTCAACTCGAGTATGGTAAGATTTATTACCCAAAAATCAACTCCAAGTTAAATTTAAATGTTATGCGTACTACTACCGAATCATTTCTTGGGGTTTATCACATTTTTGTTTTGCGATTACACGCACAAAATTTTAATCCTGCTGAATATAAATTGGCTTGAATTTACTCCTCTCATAGTAATGGTAAATCGGCAGAATTTAATTGGTTCTGTAAAATAATATGTATTTTCGAAAATCGTTTATATTTTTGAAATTCTGCTTGCCTACAGAGTTTAGTTCAGAGTAAACACCGGACAAAGTGGATAATTTAGCATCTAATATACGTACCTATTGCTGATTTGTTGTTCCAACTTATAATTGCAAACGTTACCCTCCCAGTTAATTTCTAACGTTGTCTCGGTTTTTCTATTATTGTTGTAGTAATTACAGTACAAATAAATATTAAATATTCCCTGCTTTCCAAATTATTGGTAATAAATTTGTCACTCTATCAATATTACTGAACGCTTTGTGAGTTTGAAGAAACTGCACTTAATGTGTATAGCGTTACTCGCCATATTTAACAATTGCAATACTTTGTAATCTAGCTGAAATTTGTAAGAACATAGCAGCGAATCTCGTCAGACATGCAGAAATTACATAGGGGTCGTGATCAGTCAACGCGTTTCCCTTAACGCTGGCAAATGCTAAACCCTCGAAACTGAACTTGCTCTGTGCCGCCTCCCAGGCGCGGCTGTAATTATCTTACTCAAATATTTACTCTGCATTTACCTTTTAACTATTTGGATCGATTTAACACTGCCATGGGAGCCTCTTTTACATTTTTAATCCTATATAATATTATACGCCTGTATCAGTTCTCTGAACATAGAATATTTTTTATGACAAAGTTGATTAACATAAAACTCTTGTTTTAATATTTTGCACGGTTAGATAATAACAAAAACTTTTTGAGGTACATACTCGTATTTTTGCTATGAATATGAAAGAGGTTAGTGAAGCCTGTTAATAGTACAATGTGTAGAATATTGTTTTCTGAATTTGAACGTATTTCCTAGTTGCTCTTTATTGCAAAAGATTCGTGCCTACCATTAACGAGATTTAGAGATGTTCACATTTAATCTGGCAGTTCCAAAATAATTGTAGTTATTTAATAAAAAGTCTTATACGCTCATACCTATATTGCCGATATCATAGACATAAATTGGCAATCTCGGTATATTGTACCATGTAAATAGAGGGCCAACCGGAATACTAAAAACAGGATTAGAAAGAAAAGAATTGCCGAAGTTAGTTAAAATCATTTTCAAATGTTTATATGATTTTAAATGTCACGACGTCATCAATACGTTTTTTCAAATGACAATCTACAATTATTACTTTCCCATACGCATAGGTATAGGGAAGTCTTGGAATCATGAAAATTTTGGAAATCGAGATTTTCACAGAAATATCCGTTTTGGGCCTCTAGGAACCCAAAATAGTGGTTTTTAAAAATGTCTGTCTGTGTGTGGGTGTGTGGGGGTGGGTGACGCTCCTACAGCCGAAAGTATTGCTCCGATTTTGATGCGCTTTGGAATGAGGGGGTGTATCGAAAATTCATCGACAAAATAAGCTTTTCAAAAAAATCCGAAACCGGAAGCGGAAGTTACGCATGTTTTTTTGGTATCACTGTTTTCGTGATTAAAATTTTGAAAATTGACAAATCTGTTAGTTTTTTGCCGAACTCGCTAGGTTTAAAATGAAAGGCGCTATGATTTTTTGAAAATTTTGAGTTTAACGCCCTATTACTCAAAAACGGATGAATCAATTCAATTGATTTTTTTTCTGAATAGTATATGAAGGCTAACATGAGGTGATATAAAACGTGTTTTGAAAAATATTAAAGGGCCTAAATTACAAATTTTCAAAATTTTGGAAATTTTCTAAAAATCATTTCTCAAAACTGCCCACAGGAATTTGTTTAAACTTCAAACACTGATAGACCCCGAAAAGAGCTATCGATCTGTTTTTAAAGAATCTCATGAATTATCTGTGGCGCCCTCTACGAAGCTTTGAAGTTTGAAAATTTAAACCCCTTTAATTAATAAACAAAACAAGATAGGTAGCTGGGGTTTTCACTGAATTGCTCAGTGCATAATGGAGCATATGAATATGCAAAAAAATATTACACTCGTGGATATATGTAAGCGCACCGGCCCCCTCCCCCCTCTATTTTTGAAAAATAATTTTTTTATTCTAACGGTTGTTATATTTTTGCGTCAAAAAATCTTTTTCCGCGAAAATAAAAAAAATCGATTTTGTATGCCCTAGAAAATATAATTTCCAGGTACTTAGAAAATTTCACCTCGGTGCTACAGCCGTTTTGCGGAAAATAATACATAAACTAGCACAGTGGCGGCTTGTCCACTTGGCGCCATCTATAGAAGCTCGGTGGTCACGTTTTGAACTACACATTCTTTTATATTTACCCGCAATTTACGTGAAAGTGTAAACGCTTATCACGGTGAAGACGTGAGTCATCGAGTTGAAATTTTGATATGTTGTAAAGACTGTTGAATAAAGACGATATGAACAGTTTCCAGTATGGAAAGTCCAGGGAGGTAGTCACGTCCACTTTTTAATATTGATTTCAATAGCATGTTTTAATTTGTTTTCAACGGTCTAAAATTTTCTATAGGCTCCTTAAGAAAAAATTTAAAAACGTGACCTTAAAGTTCAAATAGTAAGAATAGTTACGTGGGCTTAAAACAAACACCCATGATTGTACTTTTATTTTTTTATGTTGGAATTATTGTCAAATTCAAAAAGTAATCACTACTAAGTTTTTCAAATCCGGGTAACTAGAATTACTCTGTTAATTTCATTCATCTTTACCATATAAACTTTAAGGCCGTTTTTCAATTTTTTTCTACTGTAACAGTGCCACAATACAGAAGTTAATAGTTCTTATTAAAAAAATACCAATACTTATTATTATTCGTTTCTATATTAGTTAATCAATAAATGTTTTTCTAGATTATCAACTGAAAAACTTCTCCTTTAATCACTTAATGTGTTTTAAAATTGCATTCCAAATATACGCTTGTAATTGGGGAGTACTTAAATTTTGGAATAAATGATGCTTTAATCTCCAAATCTTTGGTCATGTCGTCTTCTATGATGCTATATTTTTTTCAAAATGTGTAATTTTCATTCTTTGACAATACGTTAATTAATGTTTTATTTACAATATTTTCCTATGCTCCCCTGCACACTCGATGCAGCTATTTGGAAAATTATCTACAATTTCAATAGCCTCTACCAAATACATTTTGTGTGTTCAAGGTTGTTGATAGATTCGGTTACAAATTTATAGTTCGCTTTAAGAAATGCGAAAATTCATTATGTGATTATTTTCCAAGACAATTTTTTAGTCGATTGGGATGTCGACACAGATAAATCAAGTACCTACACTTTCTTTAAAAGCATTGAACTGTTTTGCATAGTACAGTTTTTGAACGTAAATTATAACATTTAAATTAAATTAAAATGTACTACCGTAAAAAGTACAAAATAAGCACAAAAATATAAAATAGTTCAAAAATATAAAAAGACAAAACAGCAGAAAAACGTGGTCTTAACAATTGCTGTCGTCATAATTTGTATTTACTTTTAAACGTTGCTGTTCAGCTATTAATTATTAGGTATATATAATTGCTAGAAATCTGCGCTCTAATAATAACCATCCATTTTTGCAAAATACTTGGTGCTGCATTCGATGCTCGAATTTTGCTATTCCAAACATTGCCGTTCTTAATGTAGCTTACATACATTATGTTTTGTTTTAAAAGCTGTCACTGTCACTCATGTTCATTATCAAGGTCCGCACTGTAAATTGTGCATTTGCTAGTGCACTGTAAAGTTTAATTTCCCGTCATTTGTGCCCATTGCATGTTGAAAATGTTTCACAGTTAGCTATGTTTACAACCTTGTTGTTGAAACGAAAACCCATTCGTCTTACAACTATTTGTGAACTATTTGTGCGTAAATTGTAGCAGGTGTCTGCACAACAGCACCAATATCCTACATTTGGCATTGTGAATTTCACCCTAAATGACAACCGTTCCAAATTTATAGAAAATAACTACACGTGCATATTCTCAAAAGTATTCATCAGAAATAGCTCAATGAGGTATTAAATAAAAACATAAAAAATCGTGTCTTTCTGTCTCCTGGTTTACAGTTTCTGTTTTATATATTTCACAAGTAAATTTTGCCGTTGAATGGCAGAAATAAAAATGGTACATGGCTACAAAATCGTCGATATTTTAACTACAACTCTACACTGAAGCGAATCATTTTGCCATTTATAAACTAGCAGATGATAACCAACATTCGTCCTTGAAATTAAGTCTTGTTTACGTCAGCACGACACCTGTAACTTGATAATAAGTGTTTTTTATGCAGCAATCTGTTCTATTCTTTCAATGTAAGTCAAATGCCACTTTAATTTTCACACTGTATATGCTGGCAGTATACCCGTGGGTTACAGTTCTAAAGTGCCAAGTATGTATGTCCAAATAATTTTCATCTTGTAGGTAATAAGTGGACATTGATTTTTTAATGCTATTACTCCATGATTTCCTTGGTCTGCCTTTTTAAATTTTTCTTCTCTTTGGTCATCTCCCATCTTCCTTTCTGAGAACATGTCCAAGCCACCTTAAACTCATTCTTTCATGTCTGTCAGTAGTTTTATCATGAGCTACCATCCTGTGCTTCATTTCTTCATTAGTAACTCTTTCACAAAAGCTGCGTCGTAGGTAGTCTCAATAGCTTGTATCTTTTTTTGTATTCACTATTTATTGTCAAAATAAATAAACAGGCTCCAACTGCAATCATATGATGGCTAAACATGGTCCACAAGACTGCAAGAATGTCATTGCTCGCTGGTATTCATTTTCAATTGATACCAGCGAGTGTGTTGACATACCGGGTGACAATGAGATTAGGGCCATGTCTCTATCTCCTTTACTTATCAACGGAATTGAATGAAACTTGTTACAAGGCTAATAGACGCAGTTTCGAATTGAGAGACAGATATAATCAAAATGAACGACTTCCGGTTTCACCGGAACTGTCATTAACTTTAATTTTTTTAATAGGATGTTTTGTATATTTTATGGTTTTCGGAACCTACAAGTCAAATTACATAAGACGTATGTAATTTGAGCTGTACATTCCAAAAAACCTAAAATATATAGGGTGATGCATTTAAAATATTAAAGTTAATGGCACTTCCGATGAAACCGAAAGTTGACCGTTTCAACTATATCTACCAGTCAATCAGAAATTATGTCTAGTATACACGTATCAAATGTTATCCAAATCGATTCATAAATATAGGAGATATAATCATGGCCCTATTCTCATTGTCACCCGGTATACTTCATGGATCTTGTTTTACATGTTCTGCGCCCTTAAGGAACAGCCGCTGCTGCTGTAAAGTGTAATGTAGGAAAAAACTGAACTTGTGTAAGTACACCAATAATATAATAGAAATTGTCACGGCAAACAACACAAAATCAGTACTTTTAAATTATGTAATAAACATGCAGTTGCTTAGAAATCATTATTAATTTAGAGGAAGTGATGGCAGTTAATATTTCCTGTGAATAAAACAATACGACCTTTTCACTAATTCCCGACAATCTGTCAGCACATGTGAACGTACATTTTTAAAAAAATACATATAAAATTGTAAATAATTGTTTTTCTGTTAACCGGTATTGATTTGTCTTCGGCCCTTTCTCCACTAGCACCTATTCTTTGGTTTCTTATCTGTTTTGTTGAACACTTTTCCATAGTCTACTATGTAAAATTAGTTTTTCGTTTAGACTATAAATACATTTGTAGAAAATTTTAATCATAAAGCGGCGTCGTCTCCAAAAAGTATCTACAGTGTCCGCCAAAAAGTCGGCGTAATATGGTAAAAATTTTTATTTTTGGTTTTTCAAAAAAACTTTTTACGTCAATAATTTGTGCTTGTCTAAAAACCTATTTAACCTCTGTCATATATACGGAGTGATTTTTACTTATTTAGAAAATGGAGTTTTTCGAAATTGTCAAAATCCGGAAAATGCTATTTTCGGAAATTAAGTAAAATTTCAATGATATTTTCTTAGAGTGTGTTATTTTTAGCTAACTGAACAATCTCAAGTCCAGAAAACCCTTATTTTTTCAACTTTAGCTAAAAATTAGTTTTTCAATTTTTAAATATTTTTCAAAATTTCGCATACCAAGTCTTAATATAAAAATTCAATTTTTGTATGTGAACACTTTAAAGATTTATAATTAGGAAAAATAATATAAAACGTTAATTACTTCTTTAGATTTTTTATATTTATCGAAAAGTAGAGTACGTTTTTTATGCAAGACGCTTTTTAGGAGAAATATTTTTCAATTCTAATTAATATCTATTTAAATGGCTTCTAGAAACTCTAATCTAACCCTGTTAATAAATTACTGTTACAAAAATCCTGTAAATGTTCTTTATCAGTTGTCGAAATGAGAAGATTTTTTTTATCCATTTTACATGTTCTAAAAAATATCTTCAATTAGACAACTGTAAAAAAACATTTACAGGGTTTTTGTAACAGTAATTCATTAACAGGATTAGTAAACTCGAGCAAGAATCCACGCGATGGCTATGCTCTTTGGTGGCTCGTGTTGTTTGAGTACCTTGGGAACGAGCATACTTAGACAGATTTGGCCTTGTTGCTGTTTGTGCACCCATATTATCTAACGTTTTGCAAGACCTTGCAGCTTGTATCTAAAGGTCGGTTTGGAGCTATTTATAGTCTTTTGTGTCAGTCGCTCGGAGCGACGCAACGCTGATTGGTCGTTCAAGTGCAGCTTAATCCGTGGGGCGTGACCGTATGACGCACGTTTTACTAAGTTTCAAACCATCTTCCCTGTTTATATTATTTGGGTGTTTTTCAATTTCAGTGGTTTCACGTATCACTCGTGTAAAGTAGTGAGGTAGTGTGCCCATTTGTAAATGTATGCTCAGCTACGGCTGATTTTGTGATGCGTCTAAGCCGAAATTCTATGTTAAAAAGAATAATTGGAATAACCGCGAAAGTCTCAAACAGTTTATATCATCTACTTCATTTAATACTTTTAATTGCTTTATATTGTTATGATACACTAAGCGTAGTTGCAAAATAAAAATATAAAATTGATAAATTTGGAAGATTATTACAATCAAAATTTGAGGTGTTGAGATAAGATTGGGTGTTAATTTCAAAATGAATAATGAAAATTAATTGAGACAATGAGTAAGGTAATTTGATAAGTAAATAGCAATTGAGTATTCAATTTTGATGGTTGAGTTCAATTTTAAAAAAAATTTCAAGCCAAGGTTACAATTGACAAATGTGCTTGCAATAATAATAAAGAATTGTAGCATGCAATAATAGGACATTAATATTTTTAAGAAGGCAAGAAGAATTGTAACTACGAGAGATATAAAAATTTGTTTAGTTAGTTAAATAAACAAACTCGTAGAAAAATGTATATCAAATTTTGAAATAACTAATTTTGAGAATAAAAAGTTTGAAATTATGCCTTATTTTGAGTAATTGTTTGGTAAAATACAAAATAAAGGGGCTATTAACTACGTTGTGCAGAGGTGAGGATATAACATTGATTTAATAAAACCATACAATCGGTGAAGAGATTGTGCAATACAGTAAATTGGAAATAAATAACACAGAAGATTACATTATTTGAAGGGATTTGGATTTATTGATACATGCAAGATATAATTAGGATTCATTGGTGACGTTGGTGGTTGCATGGAAGACAGGTCAAACTTTTAAAAGGAAGTTGTCGGAATTAGCTGCTTGATTTGGACGGTTCTGTGGGTATTGCTGAATACAGAGTACTATCTGAGGAATAAAGAAGGTTAGATTGGGATCATCTATAATACTGAAACTTACCAAGAATCGATTGGAGTGACGGTGACATTGATAAAAAGAGCAGGACTGGATTCTACGAACAATAGGAGTTATTGACAGGTTAGATGCGGTTTGAAGGTTGACGGACCATCATATTTGTGACTATTGGAGGAATCAGCGGTAGGCGTTGCAGACTGTGAACATCGGGAGCTGTGAACGTCGGGAGCTGTTGGTGTTTGGATATTTGCAGTGAAAGCTGGAGAAGTTTTAAGGTTTGTGTTAATAATTCATATAAAAGCATTTTGAATAATAAACAATAAAAGAAAGAGTGAAAATAAACACAGTACAGTACTTACTTTGGTGAATTGATTAATAGATGTGTCAATGTAAAGGATAATTGTCAATACTTGGTTTGATTAAATGTAGAAGTCAAGTTGACAGTTAATGTCATTCAGTAGTCAAGGATCTATATAGAATTTAAATTTCAACTAATAGGTAACTAGCGAACCACCCTGATAAGAGTACTAAATTGAAATAATTAGTTAAAAGTAAAATTTAACATAATTGATTAGAAAAAGAAATTAATTGATGGCCAGCTCAAAGTGGAATTACTGCATAATTATAAGTCGCCCAACGTGGTGCATTGCAATGTATTTAACTAATATGCCCCTTTCTGCATAAATATAGGATTCTGGATAAACATACGATATCCCAATGAACAATTTTTGTTTTTTAAAGGTGCTCTAAATATCACCATCACCAACTTTTGGTAATACATATTGTTGCTGACAACCTCTCTGTTACCACTATATACGTCTTAAAAAGATTAGATGGCGGGTTCTATTAGGGTTACCGTGACTACTGTTTGGTACGCTTATATAACTCTAAGTTTTATAAGGACAAGTGATAGAGATGTAACTGCTACCCTTATATAACCTCTTATAGGTCTTTTAGTCAAGAAACGGCAACGTTTCCGTGACCTTTGTAAACATTCTCTATAATGGTAACAAGGACATTTAGACAACCTTATCAGTTTGGACATAAGACATCCCGCTTGCTCTTGCGCTTAGCACTATCTTCTATATTTCTCTTTAAGTATAGGTGGTAAATTATTAAGTAGGTATAACTTCGTGTTCCAACATGAAGTCTTCTTTTCCTTCAATTCCTTCTACTACGTATATGCAAAAATATATTTACTGATAGAGGAATTCTCGGACAGTTATGATGGCTAAAATTTTACGGCAATTTCTTCTGGACTGTATAATTTGCATTTGTATCTATATAAAATTAAAGCGCCACCAATATAACAAATATTTTAGATTTTCAGTAAAAAATATAAATTTAGCATGTTTCTGAAATTTATCACTTCTGCATAAAAATGTATACAGAATAATTCACAAAGTCGAGTTTGAATAAAAATGCATTATTATGCTGTGGACATTGCATTTTGAATATGCTATTCTACATTTTTCTAAACAATACCAATATGGCGTCCAAAAATGCACTAAAAATATGACTGATGTGTAAATAAAAGAGCAAAGGAAACATTATAAAACCAATATGTAACTTCTGGAGTGCTTACAAATACACCGAAACCTTTATATAAATTTGTTTAACATTACGGCGTCAAAGTGTTGTTATATAACTTTTTAGAGTGTTTACATTTACCAGAAGTGATGTTATATAACTTATGGTAGCGTTTATTACCATGGGTGATGATAATCTCCTAAAGTAAGAACAGTCACTACAAGGCTCTTTATATAACTTCCAAGTTTATAACAGTCTGCAACGATCATAACCTCAAATATTATTCCGCGCCATAACCTATAAATTAGATACAGATGGTACAGAATGCATGATTTGACACAAAGTTTGTTTAATTTTTCGACGAAAAGTACTACTGGATTTTACTTTTTTCCAAATTAGTTTTTCCATTTTCCACTAAACACCAAAGTACACAAGTGTCTATATAGTCTGGCTATGAATGCCAATCGACTGTATAAATTTGTTAACGGAGTGATTCCAAACGTTACTGATGGTTTTGTAAGAGGAACCGTGGTCACAAACTCACAAAAACAAATTATATATTGAAGTTTTATTGCAGGTTTTTGATCAAAAATATTGCCCAAGTTTTATAAAAGTAACTGCTATACTATGGGGATAGTAGCTAAGTTTTATATTTATCACAGCAGACACCTATATAGGAACTGAACGCTATTGGTTTTATAAATTGGTAACTGCAACTATTATAAAAACCCATTTTATAACCCATAATAACTGTCACTATAAGTGATTTAAGTTGGTGATGGAAAGGTTTCTGTTGCCACTGTATAAAACATAAAGCTCTTGAGCCTGTTAGTAACTTTACGTACCCACTATAAAACTTCGTAACCACATCGAAACAAAGCTACTAGATTTTTTTAACTATCATAGTCAGTTAGCCTGAAAACCATACAAAATATTTTATGTAGATACAGACATACTTAAAATATTATATTTTTAGGTACTGATACAGCTAAGCTGTTGCAATACATATCTGAAGAAGTTATTGCAGTATTATTGTAGTAAGGGCTTTCCTTAGACTGTTACGGATTATTCTGCATCTCGTGTTTTGGCGAGTATTTTTACCAGCGTTTTGTTGGCTTGTTTTTTATCACTTTAGCGCACTCCTAGCTTGAGGTAAGACTGTTGCTAGTGTTGCGTTTATTTTTTTTAATAAATTTCCTGGTACGCGGTTTGGACTTATATACTTTCCTGGTTTAATTCGCGCACTGCATTCGTTCCCGCTGTCAGCTGCACAAAAATGTACACGCAATGTTGCAGCCCGATTTACAACTGTTGGGGTAAGATTCCTCTAAAAGTTTGACTTCTGACTCCTCTCCGACATTCTGCCATAAGCTAGTTTCTGTGTTATTACATTTAGTTCAATACGTTTTGCTTTGTTTGCATGCTCATATAACCGGAAACTCTTCAGTTAGTTACTGGATACTAAGCAAAAGTACCTATTGCTAACGTGTGGATACTAATATATGATATCAAGTAAAGTGCTGCAGTTATAAATAAATATGCTTATTTAGAAAAAGTTATTAACGAAGGCAGACATGCAAAGGTGCTTTAAATATTTGATCTGCATTAATACGTTCTTCCCTAGTAGATTGTTCGGTTAGTACTGGCAGTAGCTCTAAAAGTATATCAAATGCCACGCCCTAATCGGCAGCTCCAGTTTGTGTATAGAATAGGCCAAGAAGTCCGAGGCGAAACGTAGGAGTACCCTAATTTTATAAAATAGGTGGCCGGGGGCTGCTAAATACGATATGTTTTCGCCCGCCCTCGAGCGGTCGAGCAGCCGCTGACCGGGTGTGCATACGTGTATTATGCACTTTATAAAAGCTACGGATCATTTCACATACGTCAAATCAAATTCCAATCATTCAGTATTGAAGCGTTTTGATGGGTTCCCAATATTCTGGCTCGTTATAATTTCATACAGCGCGATATTGTGTAGTCCCTACTACTTAATTAGTCGTCAAGTGCGCTATGCAGACGTACCTTTATTGCGAAATAATTTTACACAACTTAATTTATTATAGGTAGTCGGTCATAGACGGTTTTTACTTATCCAGTTGTTGAACTACCACGATTTCAACTGTTTTAGTTTATAAAATGAATTCCAATTCTTCATTATTAAAAACGAGCAATTAGCAGGCACGGTTATATTTATGATGCTAAATATTAGTAAATAGCTGATGACTAAGTTTTGTTAATTCGAATTAAAAAATAACATAACTTTTTTACATCAGTTTAGTCATAAATCTGTACTTATTTAGATATACAGAAAATAATGTTTTCTAGGTACAGTGACCTCGGAGATAATACAGTAAGTTTTTTTTATGCTCTTGCTAATCTAACAAGACATTTGATAAGTTTTACATTTTCTTGATGAAATAAATCGTCTATTTATGGAAAAAACAAAATAATAAACTGAAATATATAAAAATAATTTAAAAGGTATCTTGCTGAATTTTTAAAAATATATATTTTTATTCAAAAATGACCGCTATAAGCATCTGTGCATATAGATACATATACAGCACCTAATGACATTTTTGAATGTTTTTAAATGAAAATTATTCCGAATTTTAAGCATTTTATTTAATTATGTGTCCATATACGTACGAGTATATAAACTGCTTAGAAACTATTATCTGCATGTGGCATCTTGAAATTCAAGACGACTGCTATACTATACGGCCGAGTTAATGTATTGCGTTATAAACTTCCAAATATGTATATGATTGCAAATTGTTAAAAAAAACTTGCAGCCCCCCTCCAAATAATGTTATACTACTACTATACGTATTTTTTAAATAACTTGATCTTTAAAATTGGGCAAGATTTCTTAACTTAATATTTTTAATCTTGTTAGTATTACTTGTATTAATGAAGGCTATGTTCTGTTTCTCTCAAATAGCTTCAATGAAATGCACTTTATTTGATATTCGAACATCTGATTTTTGGTTTTTTAAGTGTTAGTTTTAGTTATTTTCAAAGTTATCCTTGACACTGCTGTTTTTATAAGAAGCAAAAGTTTTTTAAAGAATTAATTTTCTACAGAAAATGCTAAAGAAATGAGTCTTCCTTCTTGTAAACTGAATCCGGGGACATACTGCCTACAAGCAAAATTATTAAATTTGAATTACTATTGTTACGTGTTAGATAAAGATGAGATAAGCTTAAAAATAAAAATCAAGTATACCATATGAAGGTCTAGCTTGAAAAAGTCAATTGAAAAAGAGCCCAAAACGTGTGCCTGGCTTTTGATTACTGCTAATTAAAGATCTAAATCTTGTTTAAAACGGTCATATTTTCAGTTGTTCGTCGTGTCAGATTAGTTCACATAATGTTGCTGCTGTTACCATTATTGCTATTTTCTACATGTTAAAGTAATTATACGCAAATATGATACATCTGGCCACAAAATTATTCTCCAATATTACTCACTTGGAGAATGAACTATAACGAATGAAATGTAGGAGCGGAAAATTATTATCTTGGCCGTGATTGCATAATACAATACGTTCGGCAGTTAATTTGAAATAAAATACGTTTTTTTGAAATCGGCAGTGAAGAATGTCGAAATTCATTAAAATACGAGAAATTGGAAGCAATCCATTGTTTTACGAAATTTACGACGTCAACATAACCTACAAAAGTTGGTAATGTTGTAATTTCCCGATTTCTCGATTTAAAAGAAAACATAATGTACCCCTCGGTACTGAACTTCCTTTTTATCTCTCATGTGGTTTATTTGCCTTGGCTCAACGGGCCTCGGCAACTACATCCACATTCGTGATAAAAAGCTCAATTTCAGTGCCTTGGTAGACAAACTACTATTTATAGTGACATTTTAATGATAAACGAAGAAACAAAGTTGGAATAAATATTTTATTAAATATTTTAATTTAATTAACAAATCTTTTTCAGGAGATCTGGGGTGTAGCTTTATGAAATAAAGCAATCTGCTAGTAATTTCAAAGCTAAAGCATCAACTGCTTAAAATATGGAGCTTAAATGAGCATTGTAATAAAAAAAAATCGTAAACAATACAAATCGGTTCCACTACCGCCGAACAGAAAACGCCAGACAGGAAGTCATTCTCGTTGTACGTCGAGGTTACGCCATTATTTTTCGCGGCATAACAATAGAAATATCCGCATAACAATGCCTTGGCATATTGACACTGCCCTAACAGTGCATTGGATCTGTAATTTTAAAGGCAGGACAATTATTTGTTGTGCCGCAGGACTTCGTTCCCCTGCGGTTTTCTTCAATTTACAAGCATATGTCATGATCACGTCCTGCTCAATTTCGTTATTTCGCAGCTTGTAAACCTCATCGACCTTTTTAATTTTGTTTTGATTTTCACTCGTGCGTTATTTGCTAATAAGTATTGTTGAATTTTAATAAATAACAGATAATTTATGTAGGCAATTATTAGGCTGAGATAGCTGTAATTCAGGTTCTTTGTAAGTAATAATATGCATTATAATTATAATGCATTATAATAAAAACTTATTTAAATGATTATTATTATTATTATTATTGGAGCTAATTAGTTGTTATGTATATTAAATTATACAAAAAATTATATTTCTAAGGCGGAATTCAACTATCACACTAGCAGCGTCAACTGCTCGTCCACTCAACCCCCAATTAACTGGGAATTCTATGAAATACAAGTTTCACGTCTGCAACTAGCGGTTTTATATTAAAAATTACAATAAAGCCGTAAAAGATAATATAAAACGCAATTTTAAGTAATTTTAAATATTGTAATTTCATCCGAAAATATTATAATATTGTTTTAATATAAGAAAAGTCGCATGAACATGATATACTAATTTAATGGTAGCAATAAAAATGAATTTTGTAAGGTATCAATTCTAAAGTAGTGGCGAAGAACGTTAAATTGATTGAAAGATACTGGGGCAATTCGGTTCTTGGCCAATGGAAAATCGATTTAGAGGAAAGTTTTTTCAAGTAAGTATTAAATAAAAATAAGAGACGAACTCTGGAGTTTTACATAGCTATTGACTTATTACAAGGTAATACGTTATACAACCATAGTGAGGAAGACAAATACTGTTTTGAAGAGAAAGAAGAAGAGGAAAGAGGAACCAAAGAGACTGATAGATAGTTTTCACTCACAGTAGAGCAAAAATTATATAAGATGTAAATGGGGAACGGGCGGCAGAATTAAATACTGATCAAAATATAAAACTTATAATAGAATAAAAATAGAAAAACTAATGGAAAAAGCATCAGTGTGTAATATCAACACGTCGTGAGTAAAAAACTAGTAAAAATTAAGAAAAAAATATTGAATGTAGACGTTTTACAAGCAAACACTCATAGTATCAAGTATATGAAAATAATGAATAAATATCAGAAACAAAGAGAACAAAATGGCCGAAATACAAAAACATGGAGTATTAGAAATACCTAATTTAATAAAAAAATTACAAGTTGAATTATAAGATATATATTTTAAAAGTATGGAATGGATACTTCACCGATAAATTTAAAAGACAAGAAGAAACGAATAAAGAGGAGACTGTAGAAGATGCTATAGGTCAGTAAGAGGAGACTAAACAAAAACAGGTAGAAGCGATAGAAAAACATTAAAATAGGTAAAATGAAAAAATGATGGAATTTCAACAGAAGTGATAAAATTGTCACGAGATAAGGCATACAATGGGTTACAGAAGACAATAAATAAAGCATGGGCAACAAACAAAATAACATCATTATACCAATACACAAAAAAAGATAAAAAAAAACAACTAATTATCAAGCATTGAGCCTACCGTCGATAGCATTTAAAATAGACACAAAAAACAGTGGAAAATAGATTCAGAGAAAATAGAAGGAAAACAGAAGGGGTACAGAGAGTATTCAGCAAAGGTAAACAAACTCAATCGGGAAAAATAGGATCGTCTACCTGACATTTCTAGACAAGCAGGCAGCTTTCAACAATATAACCAGGAGTAAAATATGGGAAATATTAAAGGAAATGGAAGTAGGCAATAAACTGGTTAATGTTACAGAAGGGTTCGTAGAATAGTGTGAATAAACGGTAAGGCACCAAGAAAATTTGAAATGGAAAAAGTGCTAAAAAGAAGCTATAGCTTAAGTCCGTTGTAATTTATTTATTTAGTATTTATTTGTAATAGACATGGACGAACTAACTAAAATATGTAAGAACAAATCGTTGAAATGGAACTTAAAATACCAAAGCATGAATTCAGTACTTAATCAGACGTTTATGCAGATGACATGGTGCTAGTAGAAGATTTCAGAACTAAAATGCAGGAGATGGTATAGGCAGAAGAATTGAAAAAATAAATATGAATAAAAAATAACACAAATAACCAGCAAGAACAAAAGGTAATAATATTTAAAAACCAAGAACTAGAGAAAGTAGTTCATTTGAATATTTAAGTACAGTAATTAGCATTGACGCAAAAATAAACCTAGAAATTCCATTCGATTTTATTTTGTTGAATTCGTTTAAGTCGCCTGCTTAACACTAATAATCTGTCAAAGACATTGTATACAACAGATTTACATAAAAAAAATATGTACCCAAATAGAAGTGAAACTGATTTTATACGACATATGTAGCCCAGATATTAGTTTATTAGTACCCTACATCTTATGCAAGTCGATGCTGGCATCTGAGTATAAGTATTTTCCAACTTCTCAGCCTATCTACCTGGTTCTATTGTGTGCATAACAATAGGACAGCTTAGTGCTGCTGGCGCACTCGATGTAAACGGGTTCAATAAATGAGCGCCAAGTAGGTACTTGTTTTTCGTTATCCCATCTGTTCAACTTGTAAACATCGTTAAAGTTTCGATTTTCATGAAATGGACTATACAAAATTTACCTTATCAAGTTAAAATATGCAATATTTGATATATCGCTCACCTAGTACCGACTATGTGCGATTTTTTCTTATCGTGTACTATTTACATAAAGTTTGATGAGTATTATAGTTGTACTGTTTCGTTTTGCTTATACAAAAAATCAAAACTTCAACAGAATCACATAATCTACTTTTAATATGTATTTAAAAGAGGTAGATTAGTAATGCATGTATTTTATCAAAACAGATTGGAAGATATATTTATTCTCAGGTCACGATATTAATTAGTAAATATTATATTAAAAATATATAATTTTGCGAAAGGAATGCGTTTCGATGTACTCGTGGAAGTGATACAGTTTTAAATCACAGGAACTTCCATCGTGTTTAAGTCTCAAAATGTCCAAAGATCATTCACTGCAAATTCAAAAGCATTAAGTTTGTTTTGTTGCTAATGAATAATAACTGCAAAGAATTTTAATATTGCTTTAATATCTGCAAAATTATTTCTTCTTCTTTCAGTATATTTGCACCCAAAATTGAGCATAGGCATCCGTCAGCTGCATCGATCTGTCTCTGTAGATGGTTGTTTTGAAGTAAGCCAGTCTTACTATTATCATACATCGTTAATGGGCAACATCTTTTGGAATCGCTGTTTATAAGAAATTGTTATTTTATGTTAGTAAGTAGAATCAGTCCTATAAATACGCTGGTACAATTTTGAATCACCCTGTATAAATGATATTGTTGCCCTTTTTGGTTGCTACCAATGCAGAGTTAACTTTCTCATAAGCAAATTGGTGTATCGACTGCTATTAAACCAATTCTTGTTGTTAAAGATACTATAAACATATTTATAGTAGTTATAAATAGATAAGATGATAATGGATAAATCAATTCAGGATATATTTAGCTCATATAAAGCCAACTTCTGTGAAGGTAAAGCTGATAATTTAATAGGAAATAACAAGAAGAGCATAAAACAGGAGGAAATGCTTATTTCAAGTAAATGTTGAATGAAGGAGAAGAAATAGAAAAACACAGGCAATTACCAGGAAGGGAAAGAAGTCAAACCGTCTACACCAATGGAGATAACTAAAAACTAAAAGAGAACAAAAGCGCAGGAGAAAACGGAATAACAATAGAACTTATCAAAACCGCTGGACAAAAACTACGAAACAAAATATACACCTTAATCAGAGAAATCATGCAAAAAAATTGGTCCCGAGCAGTAATACCGTTTGATCGAAAACTTGTATCCCCTAGAGGTTTTTTAAATTTATGTTGGCAGTCCTTGGTCGTAAAGGTGGTATTGGTAATTTATATCTGACAGTTTAAGACTACCTATATTAGTAATTTCGTTTTAACAAATAGGTACAAACATTTCTGTTGAACAAATAAAAATGATAATAACAAAAACAATTACAGATGTTCAAAGTAATTGCCTTCATTTTCTATACACATCAGTACCACTTTGTGTTCAGTATTAAACATTATATGAGAGTTAAGTGATTCTATCAAAATTGTATAGGTTATATTAATAAGTACCTATAGTCACCACTGTCAACGTAAATTACATTTTAAAAATTTCACAGCCTAGAGTCTAGACTCTAGAGAATAAGCATTTTCATCATATGGTAGTACCAACAAACAGGAATGGAAATGGGATGGAGTACCGTAATTATAGGGAACTCGCTTCTGTTCTATTCATACGTACACAGCAAACTTTAGTGCGGTTTGCGGGCCAATATATCAGTGATCGAACAAATATATCCACTTAAACAAGTACAGAACTAATGCTATGTGCACAACATCAACATCTACGCAATGTTCATAGATTTTCGTCAGGCATACGATTCAGTTCGGAGTGAAAAACTACGAGTATATGTAGCCATGCAAAAAATGCATATTTTCAATGATAGAGAAAACGAGACAACATTGATAAAAACAAGAAAGTGGTTAGAAACAATATCGAAAAAGAAACTAGAAAAGTGGGCTTAATAATAAACCAATGCAAACCAAATTTTATAACAATATGGGCAAGGGGGAGGCAACGCACAATAGAACGACAAATAAAAACATACGGATGAATTAGGAAATAGAGATTTAGTGTATGACAAAGTAAAAGAATTCATATTTCTAGCAGTAGTAGTAACAAAAAATAGCGATCAAAATGCAAAAATATAGAATCACATCACAAAAGCAACCAGATTCGCGGGTGCGCTAAATTCAGTGTTAACGGAGGGAAAAACTGCGGGGAGGGGGGAATTGCAGAAACAAGAAAAAGAGGAAGACTGAGGCAAATGCTGTGGGAAGAGGTAAAAAAAGATCTACAGAAATTAGAAATAACAGAATGCATGACAAATGCGGGAAACCGACAAGAGTCTAACTTGATGTTGATCATAATCCAGTGATAAAATCTTTTCATCCTGAATCACTAATGAATTTTTACAATACTAGTTTAATCAAAGGAATAGTAAATCAGAGACTCTTTAAAGAAAAATTTCATAACAGGCATACTCATCGTGCCCAACAATAAACAAGGCCTCGTCCCTCCCAAAACAAACAAACTTTCACAAACCACTCTAATTTAGAATCGCAAGATCTAGGCCTTTGGAGAATTTAAAGAAAATAATGCTTTGGAAATGAAGAAATATCTTTTATTATACATACAAATGAACGGCGTCACTAAGACAAAGAAAAGTGCCAGATCTTTGGTGATTTGGAACGCATTGTTGGATTACGCTATTCAAATATTCTGCTAAACGCTATAGAAAGCCATATCAGTTAGAATGGTTTCGAAATGAATCCAACATCTTCATATGAAATAACTAATATCTTTACAACGATACCGACCAAAAGTCTCTGGGCCATGGTCAAATGACGAACATTACACGGAAAAGTGGAACTAAGAAACTGTTAGCCTTTTTAGCAACGCTTTTCACCACATATCTGCGACTGGGATGCTTTCCTAAGACAGGGCAACAACCATAAATGCTCACTAGATACCGAATAATTAGCCTGCAAGCTACAATGTCCAAATTATTAAAAAAGTAACACAGTGAAGATTAACCACAGAAGTTAATGATGACAATACCATGCTAATTCCAATTTGATTTTAGACAAAATATATTTGAATTTATACAAACAGAATTCGAACAAAAACAATTTACTTTGGTCTTATTTTTAGAGTTAGTTCAAGCGTTTGGCATGAAAATACCAAATAAGCAATCTTCAAATAATGCTTGAATACCTTAAAGCTGTATTACTCTTTTGTGTCGATAACCGGACAATTCAAATAATAAGAACACATAACCTAATTTCGTCTATTAGAACAAGCCGTGTTGGAGTACCACAGGGAAGCATGCCTGGGCCAGTTCTTTGTACTATTTGCACGCATGACATAACAGCTATTCAGCCTGATTTACTAATATTTTTAGATGACACGGTTATACGTATAAAAGATCAGGAAACGTATGGGTATCTAGACTTCCAGTAGCAACCGATACGTTAATTGAGTTATTCAATGGAAAGTATAAATAAACAACGACAAATTTGAGGCCCAAAATCTTCACTCTTCGAAGAGTAGATAATCCACTGACAATCAGCAATGGAAAGCGTATCCAATGGAAAACTTATAAAGAAAGTGTCAATTATTTGGGAGTACTCCGGGATACACGCCTGCCATGGAGAATGCACATAATCAAAATATTCAGTTAAGGTTACTCAAGACTGACAGCTCGATCCACTTATAAATAAAAATGCAAGGCTAAAAATAAAATGCACCTTATTACTGCATAAGTCCCTAATACGTCCTCTTATATTTAGAGTGCTACAAAACAAAATTTTTTAATTGCAGTTACAAACAATTAAAAATCTAAATTGAAATCTTATTTAAAGCAATTACAGATTAAGAAGTTGAGCTACATTAGCAATCTAGATCTTTCTCTATTTTTCTGTATTTTACCACCCTTGCGCTAAAAATCCATGGCTATTTTCAGAATATTGACTGATAAAGTGATAACTGCGGTGTTTATAGTCTCGTCCCGCGACAGATTTTTATTGCTTATCCATTGTAAGAACTTTTTGAATAAGTTCATTCCGGTTGATTCCCCCTGCATCTTGATAGAGCTAAGATATCACAACAGGAAGCGACAGATGAAATTGGTATAGGTGATTCCAATCTCTCGTCTCACCCATCAACGAGGGCGGGAATTTAGTGGATGAATGTGCTACGAAAACGGTTTCAATGCATTGATGCAATGGGGCGTTACGCAGGGCAGCAGACTTTATACATACTCGACTCAACAGCGGCACGCTACGTACATTTGCATTTAGGTTCAACACGAAAGCTCTGGAAAAATCATTTGCGTGCCGTAACACCTTGATCTTTCGTTCTAAGCTTCGATACTAATACTTTTCCGCAGGAATTTAATTCCTTCTGCGCCTAGTATTTCATAATCGCTTTTCACCGAGTATGGCGGCAACTGAAGTATTTAGTCAGATATGAATATGGGCAATCGTATGGATTAAACGTTTGATGCATACCCCCATTATTTCCTTTTTAATCTAAAAGATACTTCAGCTTTGTGCTCCTTATTCGTTACTCAAACACTTCAAATTTTATCCATTATAAAATGAACTGGGGATGTTAAAGCTATTCTGTATATTCGAACTGAATTTGCTTTATAATAACTCTCTAACTTTAGTATTTCATGTATTTATGTTATAATATTTAATAATATTTGAACCGTAACATTTTAACAGCATTTTCTTATTATGATAATTCTTGATAATAAAGTTATAAAGGATAAAAAATGCAAAACATAAATATACAAATATTTGGATCTAGTTAAGTAGGTAGTACTTAAAATATTGCTTATACCAAACAACTTATGGTATTAACATAATTACATAGAATTTTCAGCTCAATTATGATGTGGGTATAGTAGAAGCAGTTTGAATAAATCCAGAGACATGGTTACAACAGTGTTCTTGTATTTTCTGTTTTTAATTCAAAAATTGTAGATAGTATGCCACGTGATATTGTACCGATTTTGATGGCATAGAGAAGCTATAAACACTATTCACAGTTCCTCTTTGGCAGAGCTTACTAAGAAATATTTAAACACAGCACTACTTTAGTGTGTAAACCGAGCTCTGTAGAGTAGTGGTTATCACATCTGCTTAGCATTCGGGAGGTCGCGGGTTCGATTTCCCTGGCCGTCTGCTCTGATGCAGGTTTTTAGGTGGTTTTCCTGAGTCAACAGAGTACCTTCTCTGAGGCGAATGCCGGGGCAGTACTTCTCCACCTTTCCTAACCTCTCTTCCATTCTTTCTCCCACCCATCTTATAATTCCCGTTCTTGGCTGAAGAGGGACGCAAGGTCCCTATAGCAGCCCGCTCCCAGTTGGGGGAATTGAAATGACCCTAAACATTTACCTTACCTAATGGGTAACTTCAAATGTGATAAATTTGCGTCTATCCAGAACGGTATTTTATACAGGGTGACATCGAAAGTGCAACCCAGACTTCAAACATAAATAGTTTCGGTAAATACAAAAAAAAATTCTAATAGATTTTTGTGATTTAAAGCATCATAAAGTTGCTACAGTGCATTTTTTTACACCATCCTCAAGTTTGAATGCCACTGTTTCTCTCTTCAAAAATAAGTACGCAATAAAACAATTCTAATCAACTCGAGCTTCTGACTAACACAAATTTGTAGTAAAAGTTGGATTTTTTATTCTAGAAACTTCTAAATTTCGGTGAATTTATCATCAACTAACAAACAATAGAGTCGTTTATCATTTTTTTCAAAATAATAACAAACAAAAACAACAATCGAAATAACAGAAAAAGTAATTTATTCTGAGTATACAGAAACACTAAAATAACTAAAGTTAAACTAGTACAATTTTTCAAAATGCCTCCCTTAAACTTCAACACAAACTTGAGCTCTTCCGAAGAGTGAATTTTGAATTCTTTCAAAAACATTAGGATTTTGTTGAATATCTTGACATGCATCCTGAACACGTTGACAAGTTCCTCTACACTATTAACTTCTCTTCCATAGACAGCGTTTTCAATTGTAGCCCAAATGAAGAAGTATATTGTGTTCAAATCTGGCGAACAAGGACTCCATGCAACTGCACCAGCTCGTCCTATCAATTTATTTGCATAACTTTGATTCAATCAATTTCGTACCGTTACGGCGAAATGTGTTAGCGCGTTGTCCAACAAAAAACATTTTTTGACCTACATCGACCGGAACATTCTCGAGAAGTTCGGGTAAGTTGTTCATTTTCTGTTCGAACATTTAGACACAAATGTAGTAGTATTTGCAGACCGTTTATTAGACCTACTTTAAATTTAATTTGTAATATGACAGCTATTACTGACTAAAACTCAAAAAAAGTTGTAACAGCCTCCTAGTTTTCACATTAACAAAACAGTGGGACTTAAACTTGTAAATGGTGTAAAAGGATCCTCATTAAACAGCTTTTATAAAGCTTTAAATAACAAAAATGTATTAGAGTTTTTTCTTGCATTTAACTAAACTATCGGTTTTTAAAGTTTGGGTCGCGCTTTCGATGACACTCTGTATAATCTTTAAAGATTCATCTAAAATTTAAATTTTAAGTGATACGACTGCAGTGATCAACTTAATTTGAAATTAAATGCTGTGTGCTTTTCTATAAGATATCTAGGAGATACATTACGCCTGGATGTACAGCCAATTAAATTCTAAATAGTAATATACAGGTTGTTATGAAAGCACACGTAATAATTTTAACCAGTGACAGAGGTCATCAAACTGGACAACTTTTCTATTTATCGTTTTCCCCATTTATCCACCTTACATTTGTTGAGCCGTTCAGTAAGCAAATGTAAATTGAAAATGTAAATGATGACAAGAATTATGCAAACCTTAAACAGTTTTTTTCTTGTATAAAACGTGTGTAACACTATTATCAGTTAATAAAAAAATACGCGGTTAGTAACTTACTTCCCTTAATTAATAGGGTACGTTAGTGACCAGATATTAAATAGAAGATATTTCTAAATCTCGGAGAGTTCTATAAAAGTTGTAGGTGAGAAGGTGTTGCACACTACTAAAATAGTTTTGATTATACGGGGTGTCTCAAAAAAGTGTAGCGAATGAAACTTACTTTTTCTTAAATAGAATGCCCTATATTTAGGTAGCCTAAATGTTTTTTTTTATTGAAATACTAATCATTTTTATATAAAGTTCTATGGGTCTAACGTCAACAGTTTTTTTCGTAAGAAAATGCTGAGCTTCAGGCAGCTGCTGTAACAGAAAACCATTGAATGCACGAAAACGTTACCAAAAAAATTATTTTTCATGAATTTTCGTGAATCACCTTTATAGTGTAAAATAGTGGCCGTGAGTATTACTGCTATAAAGGGTGCTCAGGATTTTTTAAATAGAACGCCTTGCATTTTTTATATTATTGAAAAGCCTTTTTAATGAGCTTTCTTTTGATATGTTACTTCATAACCCTAAATTCAACTGTTTTTCAAATATGCGTAATTTAAACAATTTAAGTGCCCTAAGATGTTTTATTTTAAGGGATAACAAACAAACGCCGCTAAAATAATAATTTAAACACGAGGTTTAGAAAATATAAATCTAGTCATTGTTGATACGAGAAATAATAAACAAGAAAAATGGGAAATGTAGAAATCCATTAATTCCAGGAACAAACAAATTAGATTAAAAAAAACAAAAGCGAATACTCCAAAATCCTATGCGTAATTATGTTAAATGTTCCAATATTTCTCCTTACGTCCTCTAGGTAGTGAAGCTATACAGAGAGCTCATAATTTGCCAATATAATTATTTATATTTGTTTAAATAAAACACTCTGTATATCTCTGTATTTTTAAAATTACTATTAATGCTTTATTCTGATATTTCCTTTTATAGCCTTCAATTCAATGGCTTCCCAGATTTAGCTGTCTCCAGCCTTTATGGTTCTTTCGTGTTTGATATTTCCGGTTTCAGCAGTGGTTGGAGTTTTATTTTCTAAACCTGGTTCGTTGATGTGCTCGAAGAGTTAATGGCGTTTGTTTGTCCTTTGAAATAAAACATCTTAAATGGTTTTTAATGCTAAAATACGCATATCGGAAAACAGTTGACTTTAGGGGTATCAAGTAACATATAAAAAGAGCTCATTGAAAGGGCTCTTCAAAAATATAAAAATAGATTTAAAAAATCCGAAATGATTAAATTTTATATTGAGCAATGAGCAATGTTGAGCACCCTGTCTAACAGTAAACCCACAGCCACTATTTTACACTGTAAAGGTAAGTCAGGAAAAATATTATTTTTTTGGTAACGTTTTCCTTCATTCAATTGCCTTTTGTTACTTACAAAAGCCGCCTGAAATTCAGCATTTTTTTACATAAAATCGTCAATACCTCCAAAACAGTTGACGTTTATCCTGTACAACTTTATATCAAAATGATTAGCAATGGAAAACTTTTGAGCTGCCTATATATAGGGCATTCCATGAAAAAAAATGTAAGTTTGATTCACAACTTTTTTGAGACACCGTGTATAATGAAAACTATTGTAGTAATATTCATCACCTTCGTACCTACAACTTTTATATACACAATAGTTTTAGAACACATAAATTCGGGAACTCCGTTAATGTTTATTTCCAGGAAACAAACTCAAAATTCAAATAGCAGCGCATATGTTAAAGTCATTTTCAGATTTTTATATAACTTGTTTTAAATGTTCTGACATCATTAATATTTTTCTAAAATTACAATCTTTACATTTTTACTTTCTTTTACGATAAAGGAAGTATTGGATTCACCCCAATAATTAGAAATTGAGTTTTCAACATATCTTCACGTTGTGTATGTGTGTGTGTGTGTGTGTGTGTGTGTAACATGTCTGTAGGTGAATGTCAGATTGCAATTTGTTTAGTATAGCTATGGAATAGTTTCTAATTTATGAATGCAACTATAAGTCGCTTAAAAATCAAATGTCAAGTTTGACATTTAAGTATAAACAAATTTGCATTCATAAATTAGGAACTATTCTATAGCCATACTAGATGAACTACTACAAAGCACTACAACTAATTTACACTTATTTTGTTAGTATATTACACTCTTAAGTAAGGAAAATTTTAATTTAGCTGAAAATCCTACCGAGTAATTTCACTGATTTCGGTGAAAATTGCGTGATATTTTATATATTTTTCTTATTTGTGTGTGAAAAAATCTTAATAAGTAGTTCATTTACATCTACTCGTTACTTATTTTTATGGATAACTGAGAGGGTAAGACAAATTATTTTAAAACGTTGCCCATTTTATTCAAAAATTAATTATCCACTGCAATTCTCAGATTACATGCATGCACATTGGAATTAAAATAACGATAACCCATAATTTGACACTTATAAATTAATTGTAAATGTAAGGAGCTGGGGAAGTCTTATTGTCGGGCGATTCCATTTAGCGTGCACGCTGCACAGGGTTGTTATAAATCAGCGGAGTTGTCGGCACATTTGCGTTAAGTCCTGACTGACGTCTTAAATTCATTTCTAGTGGTTTAATCGGTTAACCGAAGCACAACAACGACTTCCTGCTTTGCGTTCGCCGCCCTTCGTTCATTTTGTAATTTAAATATTGAATAACCGCGTTTGGTTCGATTATATTTAGTTTGTACACATTAAAATCCCTTCTTCCCCATCTCAAACACGAGTGTTTATTTAGAATGCGAGCCTAAGGTTCATTATTAGAGCGGTGGTAGGTGTTCACGACCTTTTAACATGGAGTTTGTACATCTTGTTGTTGGCATCGCGCATCTGCCCGCGCTTCCGTTCGTCTTTTGTCCTTCTCGCGACACGCGCCCCGCACAATGAGGATATACGATCATTTGATCAACGTCTTGAGGAACTGCTTCCGCCGGATTTCTGAGGATCGAGTTGCATTACATCTGCACGCTTCGTATTATTTAATTGGTAGCCTACATTATTTGTGTCACTCACGACACCCCTAATTTAAACTATGTCAATTCTTTGCAGTGCTAATCTGGTCTAGTTGAAAGTCGAATCGAAAAGTGGACTAACAGTCGAAAGCCCAAACATTTTTGGCTCACCGCCCCCTTTTCAAAGATTATTTCCAGCGCTTCCCTCGGGAAAACGCGAGATCTATCTAACTATTAATAAAATTGCAAGCGTCGCTTGTGTGAAATCTTCACTTGCAAAATAGCTAGTTTGGAAATAAAACCACTTGGAACTGAAATTCTGAAGTTATTTTTTAAAATGAAATGACAAAAATGAAATGCAAGCAATGTTTCTTCTCTTTCTTGATCAGGAGGAAATATGGAGGAGACAAACTAACTCAAATACTAAGTTACATATTTCAAATCATTGGGAAAGGAGGAAAATTTCTCCGCATAGTTGTCATCAATATTTGAAAAGAGGAAAGAATCGGAAAATTATAGTGGATACGCCTAATAGTTGAGAGAAATGCAGTACGATTTTTGAGCACATCGCTCCTGCCAAGATAATATAATTATGTGTACGACAAATAAAAGGATAAAGAGAAACACATAAACTGAGACAGGATCTTTATAATCCTAGAGAAGGTGTATGACAACGTACTAAGAAAAGAAACTTGGCCAGCAATATATAAGGTGATTCACTAGCCTGTTTACAAACTTTGGCACTAGCAAGTACATCTAATTTCATGATAAGAATTTCATATAAACATAAGTCCTATCTTTCTTTACTCAGAAATTATAGCAGTTTGAAAATGATTTTTAAAGAGGAAAAATTAATCATAATTTAATAATAAAAAATACTTAATGTAGTGATACAGAACATATAATTTATAATATCTGTTCAAAAGTTAGTTCGCCAGTCTGAATACATAACTTGCAACGACGAATTAAACTCTCCTTCACACGTAGTATATTCATATTATTTCTAATATGACTTGCAGTATCTTGAATCCTCTACATTAATTGATTCGTTCTTCTTCATTATGTACCATGCCCGACTTCCCAGACGTTGGCTATCACTATGTTCAGTGATTGTCTGTCTTGTGCCACTCTGAATAGTTCTGTGGCACCATGTATGCTGTCCATTCCCAAATGTACCTCAGCCATGACATTCTTCTTCGGCCAACTCCTCGCCGACCTTCAATCTTTCTGCTTAAGATGAGTTGCAACCGGCGATATTTCTCCCCTGGAAGAACATGGCCCAGGTATGCTAGTTTTCTACATTTTACGGTAGTTATGAGCTTAGGTCTTTGCTCTAGGTAGAACTTCAGTGTTTGTTAATAAGTCGGTCCATGGCACTCGCTGTAAATCCACATTTCGAAGTCTTCGAGACGGTTAAGAGAAGTAACCTTGAGGTTCCAAGTCTCTACCCCGTATAACAGAACCGACCAAATGTAACAATGAACCATGTGCTGGCGTAATTTGACGTTGAGGTTGTCATTGCAGAACAAAGGTTTCATTTTCTTAAAAGAAAAATTAGACGGTCATTTATTTCCAAGGCATACACAAGTTGCTGAAAGTGGCCCCGTAAATAAAACGATTTAGGTCGGGAGATCTAGGTGGCCATGGTATCGGACCTTCGTTACCGATCCATCTGTTTGGGATATAAGTATGTAGCCATTCAGTCACTTGCTTTCCTTGGTGAAGCTGGGCCCTATCTGGCTGGAACCACATATGTTATCTGAGATGAAGTGGAATAGCTTTCAGAAAATAAAAAAGTGTGCTGTCTAAAACTTCACGTAACATCTCTGCATTGAGATTTCCATTAAATATATTTATAGGAAGTAATGTGCTGTGAAATAAGCCACCCCAAACATTTACACTAAATATCTGAACACTGCGCGATCTGACCACATGCGGATTGTCGACAGGCCAAACATGGTGATTACGAAAATTATTAATCCCGTCTCTAAAAAAAGTTAATTCATCTGCCCATAGAATTTTAGAAATAAAGGTATTATCTGGGTCGTATTTTCGCAAAAGCTAGTGACAAAACTGTAATTGCTGTTGATCGTCTCGATGGTGCAATGCTTGTACACTTTGTCGATTTAATTACAGCATTTTCTTGGTCTTGCACATTGACCTCATGCGGGCGAACGAGTCTTGGAGGAGCGGCACTACCCGTCATGCGAAGTCTTCTAAATGATGTAGTGAACACGGAATGAGCCGGTTGACGTCCGGGAAAAATCCAATTCGGTATTCTATTACTGCATTACGAGCGATTCTATTACACAATCCATAAATAAAAATAATGTCCGCATATTCAAATTGTTTCATTCTAAGTTTATTTCGCACAAATACAACTTAATAAATCGTGATAGAAAGTTTTGGCATAATCAAAGAACTATTATTTACAGGTTGTCGTGTAACTGATGATCACTAGCTTTTGTCACGTTAAATCATGGCTACGAAGTTTTCTGTCTCGATGGGCGAGTGGTCCCGCCGCTTGCAGTCGAGGTCACAGTAAAAATACGCGAAGCTCGGGTCGAGGCGAGTGAGAGTTTGACTTCCGGTACGGGCGACCTGGATTTTACTTAGTTAAGGTTTAGGTTTAAGTAACGGCCGCGCCCCCTACAGTAATGTGTTAGCGGTTCCGGGAGACAACAGTAGTCAGTAGGGAAAAAAACGACGTTTTTATATAAAAACTTTAAAATCGTTATAACTTCTGAACAAAGAACGATAAGATCTATGTCTATATCTACTTCTTCTTGATGAGAGCACTACCTTCAATTTAAAATAAAATAAATTCAGGAAATACATTTTTTTAATTGGGCGAAGCCTATGATAAAGAGAACTTTTCGCAAAGGTTTAATTAAGACGCATGTTCTAGCTACAACAACAAATTCATCGACTTCGTCTGATAGTAGCAATACAACTTTACGCTAATGTTTTTATATATATCCAGTTAAAAAATTCAGAAATCAAAAACAAACTTGTCCGGTTGTGTTAGTAAAATAGCTTGTCCGATTAAAGTGTTAAATGCTATAGTACGTTCAGGGATCTAGGGTCAGTCTCACAAATGAAGGCACAGTGGAAGAAGCCGTCCAAAGTAGGATTAGAATGAGAAAAACAACAACAAGAGCGTTACTTGGGATGATATGTAGTAAAAATCTAACAATGAAAAAACCATATCTACGACAGTATTGTGCAAAATATAACAATATGAGGGGGAGAAACGCGGCCAATAACAAAGAAAAATAAGAGATAAAATACGAACACGAAGCACATGGCAGGAAATGTAAACCAGGTCATCAATTACGACAAATTTAGAAAATCGTACTTTGATGTGGTGTGGACCTGTTGAGAGAATGCCGTAAAAAATTACAAAAAACCATACTTTACCAGAAACCACCCCTTAAATTGACGACACATATTAATAATAGAATGGAAGACAGACATTTTTGGAAACTGAACCTACAGAGGAAGATGTTCGTATCGCAGCCTGTAATCTAAGATAAACTGTGAATATCTGTTTTTGCAACTAAACCTCTTGGTACCCGTTTTTGAATTTTAATTGTAATGATACTTTTACGTCCTGGGCCATTTGATCAATTCGTCGTTGTGCTAAACTATTATTAAAATCAGTTTTCTTGATATCAGACTCTGGCTTTGATAGTACACTATACTCAAGACCTTACTAGCAGTAGTAGTATCAGTTCTTCTCCAATGGTATGTCGTTCCCGGATTTAAGTAGGAGAGATAAGTAAGAAGCTCGTAACCCTTCATTATCTTGCTTGGACGCTGTTGAATACATTTCTACTTGTTTTATCTACCACCTTGTATTTCATTTCTCCTCCCAATATAATTCCTCTATATATTCTACCTATCTACTCATCCCTTGTACTTCTTCTATAAGTACATTTCTGTTTTTACCCTTTATCGATTTTGGTCTACATTTTTTGCTTTGAAGGAATTATCCCATACGCGTTGTCTTCTCCATTTTCTGTTATATGCAATTGTATTTCTTTGCATTTTGAACTGATGCAGTTTTCCTTAACTATCTTAGATTCTCTATTTATCTGATTTGTCAATTATTTATATTTTTGTCTTCTTTCAGCTGTGTTGGCATTTTAATATATTCTTAATTTATTCATTAGTGTATTTAATTATGTCTTCTATTATCCAAGGCTTTCTTGGATAGGGTCTGTCTTGCTTAAGGACTTCATTTGCTGCTGTTATCACTCCATCCTGTAGTTGGGTCCATATTACCATTATCCCTATTCTCCTGTTCTTCGTGTATTACTTTCTGGTAATTTTTTTTGCAAAAGTTGTTTAATTTTTTTTCACTTATCATCTTTTGTTTGCGTTTATTTATCTTACTTTTTATATTACTAGGTTATGATCGCTTTCTACATTCACTCCAAGATACGTTCTACACTCTTTCGCTTGGTTACGAAATGTATGTTTGGCCAGTATACTTCAGTAACTTCTAGTGTCTCCTAGCTTTATCCATGTGTATCTCCTTCTGGGGTAATGCTTTCGCAGAATTTAATTAGTCGTACTCCTATTTTGGCTTTTTTCCTAGCCATATTTCCCATCACTTTTCCACTAGATCATTCTCCTGCATTACAATCAAAATCCCCCATTGTGATGAGGTTCTCGTCTCCTTTTCTTTACTTTTGGGCGTCGGATGTCCGTTCTACTTCATTATCCTCGCGATCGGACGTAGGAATATACATATAACCATAATAACCGTGTTACTTGCTTTCGTTTTTAGTTTAACCTTCTATGACCTCCATGACCTTAACAGTTAATTCCAACAGATGTAAGTAGAAAAGGCTCCAGATCACTTACTTTTGAAAACATAAAATCATATTATGATGTAATTGAAAGCCAATATATGCATATTATATGGTTAGACATTTTAAAGAACACATTATACAGGGTGCTTCATAAAGTACGGAGGAGATTGTAAGGGTAGCTAGAGGGGAACAAAATAAAGTTATTTTGTTAATAAACGTTACAGAAAATAAAAGTTGAATAAATTAACGAGCATTCTTTACAAACTGAGGTAATAATTTACGTTTTAAGTTCAAGCAGGGAATATTTGAGAGTTAACTAACAATGTTGAGTTAAAAAAATAAATAACATAAAAATTACAACTACCTAACTTTTTCTTTTAAATGCTTAAAAATTGGTGTTTACAGATGGAGAACAGCTGACTATATAATAATAACTAAAAAACAAGTAACAGTAAAAATTTGTTTGAGTGTTAATTCATTTGAATGTTCAAATTAAGATACATCAGCTATTAAGTGTTTAATTCGACTTAAATGGCTAACTGCAGTCACAAAGAATATGTAGATATGATTATTATGTATGAAGCTGCTGAAAAAACGCTGCAGGTCATGGTGGAAGCAGACCAAATCAACATGGTGTTAATGTGAAGAAAGAACTTTTAGAAATGGTTGATGCTGATACAAGTACATGTCAAATTACCGACCAAGTTGGAGTTTCTTTGTTTGGCGCACATTGAACAGCAATGGTTTGTACCCCTATCATCTGCAAAAGGTGCAAGGAGCTGCTACTACGGATTATCCGCTGCGGCAGCAGTTTTGAGAATGGCTGCTAAAGTGCACTAATAGGGAAGCAAAATTTCCAATACACGTACTGGGGACGGATGAATCCGTTTTACTAGAAATTATGTTCTCAACTTCTCACATATTGGTTGATCAAAATTCACACGCAATTCACCAGAGTATCTGTTAGCAGCATTTTAGTTTAAATCTGTGGGCTGGCATTTTGAACAACACCGTAATAGGGCCTTACGCATTACTAGCACGCCTTAATGGCCATCCGTATTTGCAGTTTTTACAAGAAGTTCTGCCAGAGCTCTTCGAAGATGTTCCTTTGGACCTGCGCCGTACCGTGTGGTTTATAGCATGACGGTTGTTCTTCACATTTTAGTCATGCTGTACGAGATTATCTCGACACCATCTCTCAGCCAAGATGGATTGGTCGGGGTGGACTCATTTCATGGCCACCATGCAGTCCAGATCTCAACCCAGTGGACTCTGTCTTATGGGGTTTTATGACAGAATTGGTATTTGCCATCAAAGTTGATACAATCGACGAATTGCGCCGACGCACTGGCAAATACCAATATATTTGAGAACATACATTAACTTTAAAATTAAAAAGCAATATCACTGAGAATGTGAGTGCGTAAACATTTGTTAATAAATTACGACTTACAGAAATACCTTTTAATCAAAGCTTCCACAACATATGCGAGGTAAATAGTGAAGACCATCTTTACTTAATATAGTGCTTTATTAAAATGTTTCTAAGAAAAAATTTAAGCATGTACACAAACTCCCCATGTATGTTTTTCTCGAGATTATAATTTATGCCATGTAAGTTAAAGGGTTTTTTAAAATGTTACTATAAACGTATTATAAGAAAATATGTTTCTTTTGCTTTTTAATTGATTTTTTTCTGTTAAAAACGTAACTTTACGCTTCTTAACGATTTAGAAAAAAATAGTTTACTAAGCAGTATAAAAGCTAGTTCATATTACCCAGAGCCCTGTGGACTAGTCGTTAGCACGTCTACTTAGCATTCGAGAAGTCATAGGTTCGATTCTCGTGGCCGTCTGCTCTGAGTCAGGTTTTTAGGTGGTTTTCCCGAGTCAACAGAGTACCTCCTCTGAGGCAAATGCCTTTTCCGGCCTCTTTTCCATTTTCTAACCCTCCTTTCTCTCACCTATCATGAAATTCCCGTTATTGGCCGAAAAGGAACGCAAGGTCCATGTAGCAGCCCGCCCCTACTTGGGGGTATTGAAATGACCCTGAACCTTTATCTTTCATATTACACGTTAACATTTCTATTATTTGCAAGTAATCGCGCTTTTGAGGTTTGCAGGTATGTACCTAGTTACACCAGTGCAGTTTAGCTCAGATCAGAAATGCCGAAAAGTGTTCCACAAAACAATGTGAATTCCTTAAAACAGCAGTTCTCAATCGGTGTGTGGCGAGGGATTGCTATATGTGCAAACCAATAACGATTTTACGGTTCATAGT
>CALNHX010011123.1:0-34686 GCA_940337035.1 Agriotes lineatus
ATTAAATTCAGCGGAATACTTCCAAAACACAGCATTTTAAAATTTTTAAAACAAGCCACCCAGTTTGTTGGAGTTTAGTGTTACGTAACCTAGCGATATCACTAAGGATAGAACATCGTTGCTAAGCGATACTTCGCAACAAGGCTATTTATTTTTTGAGTACGTACATTGTTTTGTGAATATTTTGCATGGTGCCCAATATTCAGTGATATACTGCTGTTATTGGTTGAAAAAAGCAAATGTCTGCAATGTGATTGGCTTATATATTATAGTCTTGAATGGTCACTTGAATACCTTCTAGGAAGATATATCCACTGATATTTTTTTGATTGGTCAAGAAACGTCAGAATTCTGAATTTTCATTGGTTACTTTTTGACAGATGACAGGTGAATTGAATAGTCAAGAAAATCCTAATGTTTTTGAAAGAGTTCGAAATTCACTCTTACGCAGAGCTCAAGTTTGTGTTGAAGTTCAAGGGAGACATTTTGAACAATTGTTATAGTTTAACTTTAGTTATTTTAGTGTTTCTGTTTACTCAGAATAAATTACTTTTTCTGTTATTTCTATTGTTGTTTTTGTTTCTTATTATTTATTTAGTTTTTTAATAAACCACTCTATTGCTTGGTAGTTGATAAATTCACCGAAATTTAGTAGTTTCTACATTAAAAAAACAACTTTTACTACATATTTGTATTAGTCAGAAGCGCGAGTGGAATATAATGTTTTATTCCTTACTTATTTTTAAAGAGAGGAACAGTGGCATTGAAACTTGAGGATGGTGTAAATTGTAAAAAAACACTTTGTAGCAGCTTTAAGATGCTGTAAATCGCAAGTCTATTAGAATTTCTTTCTTGTATTTACCCAAACTAAAACTATCATGTATGAAGTTTGGTTCGCACTTTCGATAACACCCTGTACTTTTTAGTAACACAGGGCGTCAAGTCTACTTAAAAACTGTTTGAATCAGACTAGACACACAATGAGTAGACTATAGGGTTTTTTATTTACATAGTGCATTGTATTGGGTGCCTCTAATTTCATATTTTAATAATAATAGTTTTGGTTTGATGTTAAATTGACAATCAACATAAACAGTGTGTTTGTAATTTTGTAGTCGATGCTTTTAATCGGACAATTATAGTACGCTTTGAACTAATTAATATCCATCATTTTTAGTGGTAAACTTACCACATTGAACGTTCTAATTAATTAATAAACAATTTACACTACGGTTCCTATAACAAAAAATCGTTGTGCGAGTTAGATATAACCAAAATACTTAACGTATTTCATTTTAAATACGTTGGAATGATTTGTAGATTTGATTAAGTTTTACGCTTTACACCCCTCCCCTTTCATGTTTCAACTTTTGACATCGCCTAAAAGAAACGTCGAGAACGTAAGAGGCACACCGCTGCTCACCCTATAATTGGGACTTAAGTTATAATCCGAATGGATGCGAGCTCAAACAGTTCTGAAGCCTATACCAATATCTAATCAATGAATCGATGATGTATCCCAAGCGCGGTCAGTCGATATCAACGATCAGCATCGCAACCGGTCCGGCCACTGCCGTCGCCTCTTCTGCTGCTTACAGTACAGTTATCCCGAAATTTTATGCCACTCATGGTCAGCACTTCTTGTGTTTAACTTGTTTTGATTTAAATCAAACAGAACGCCGATAAATTGTTTTTTAATATCCGCCCAAAAAATTCTTTTATCGGGTTCTTTCCCATCGACTTCAATTATTAAAATTAATATTAAATGTTTGTAATGTAGCATTTTAACACGTATGAACACACTGTATGTAATTTGCGTTGCAGAAAGTTCTCCTCATTGTAATAAGCATTGAAAAAGTCTAACTGCTCGTCACCAACTACTGTAATCATTTGCTTATATCTTATTGGAATTTTGAGAGTCGGTATATTACTCAACCAGCGCTCTCCTATGGATTACACAAATATTGACATTTCTGTTCTCCATACCTTACTTTGCGATGGCCACTTTTTGAAAGATAACTCAGAAAAATAAGTTGATCACGGTAGAAGGCTCAACGCCGTGATGTTAATGCACAATTGCCAATGTAAAAATTGGCACATAAATTATTACATAAAACGAAGATTTAAGATTTGATGCTTTCACCTTCCAAAATACATTTTTGAATTATTAGCTAAGTTTGAATCTATACTGTAATTATTTGTATCACTTTAACATTAATTTAATATGCACTGATTATTTGATCCTAAGTAATAGTTATTTATTATACAAGTGGGATAAGAGCATCATTAATATAAGTGCGTGTAAGTCACAAGCGAGTGCGTAGCAGGAGCTATGTAAGTAGTGTACCTGTATAATACTTTAGTAAGAGTAGAGCAAACAGCGAAAAATTTTGGATCATGTTTTCATGGCTACCAAGATTTAATGATATATTGAAAAACAAGGTTGGTAAAACTGACGCACGAGTTGTCAGTTCCATAAAATTTAAGGTTAGCAGGTTAGGTTTTGTGTCAGTCTGTGTCAAATATGACGCAAAACCTAACATGCTAACCTCGAATTTGATGAAACTGACAACTCGTGTGTCAGTTTTACCAGCCTTGTTTTTCGATATATCATTAAATCTTGGTAGCCATGAAAAAATGATCCAAAATTTTTCGCTGTTTGCTCTACTCTTACTAAAGTATTATACAGGTACACTATATGTAAGCACACAAGTGTATTAATGATGCATTATCACACATGTATTGTACAAAATTTTATCTACAACTGCCTAAAATTGAGAAAAGTGCATTAAGATAAATGTCAGATCTGTCATTTTCAAAGATATTTTAGTAGGCAAAAGTCATGATGTCATTCATTTGACACTATTTCAGTTACGTAATAAAGCCATTACACCGCTCAGTAAGATAATGAAGCCATTACATTACTGAGTAGTGCAATGAGCTTCATTACCTAACAGAAATAGTGTCAAATGAGTGACGTAATGAGTTACTTATCCCACTAGAGTAGATACATTTTTTATTTAATTCCGTTTTGTAAAGTTGGCTTGTACGTCGCTTTTTGACGTTATCAAACGTAACATTTTCCATAACTGTCATGAAACGCAGTGATCTAAACTAATAGAGTGTAATCACTTTATATAACTGGCCATGTTTCAATCTATTCATACAAAGAATAATTTGTTAATTACAGTTAGTATTAAACTACCCTTGGCGGCATTGGCAGAGTCTTCAATATCAGAAGGTACTTCTGAATCGCTGCTTAAGGACATTTTTAATAATTATTAGTGAATTATTATGACTTTTGAAAATTAGAGATTTATTTCAGAGCAGTGTTGGTTCTGTAGTAACGATGGCCATAAGCCCATCTGATTTTGTGATGTAGTGTGAGGAACGTTATTCATCAAATGGATAAAATAATTCTGACGGAATTATTAAAGTTTTGTACATTATAAAATATGCGATATTAGGGGGTTTTTGCAGACACTTACGTTAAATTAGCGTTACAATAACATTACGCTAAAATCGAAAAATTTGATTGTGATTGGTTGTATCGTTGACGTCGTTAGGTCACATAAGCTTTAGCGGGCTTCTATTTTAGCGGAACGCAATCGCAAAACTTCCTATTGTTTGACTCGCGTAATTTGCAAAACTCGCTAGCGTTCGTTTTAGCAAAGATTACACTTGTCAAACACTTTTCACAACTAAGTACGTAAATAACTATTATTATATTATTTATATCACTGGTATATTATTCTATGGAAAATATGATAAAGGAATTTTTGTTTACAACTTACATTTTACTGATATACTTTCTTTGTTACTGAAGCAAATGCTAATCTATAAACAAACCAGCCTTTCGTACCAATTGTCGCACCTTAAATAGTGTAAGGAAGGAAAATACTTGAAGAAAACATTAGAAGGATCAGTTTTACAATCGCTTAAAGCTATGAGACAGTTTTTTCACTTTTAAAATAGTTATTTGTCAACCAAGTCTGGAAATGAAGGTTATTCCACCACGAGACGAATGTTTGCTGACCAAACGTTAGCGAGGTCAGCAAGTCGAGTGATGGAATAACTGAGTTTCCACACGTGGCAGACACAATATTTGTTGGAGTTACTTTTTTACATTAATAACGTTTCAGACCTTCATTTCTCACTGTTTTGAAAACAGGAAATGTTAATTACCTAACTATTTTATGTCATTTCCTAACTCGAATTGATATGAAAAAGTTGAACTTTTGAAATTGATATGGAAAAGTAAAAACAGTAGAACTTTTCCATACAATTTAGAAAACAGTAATTTTCATTACAATTATTTTTTTTTGTGGAAGGTTAAATTAATGGTATCTGATTTTCTAAGGACTGCGACTGGGACTCATCCATGTAGGCGCTCACTTATTTTTGTGTGGCAATACAAAATCACTAGTTTTATTGATCAAGCAGTATTAGAAAAGCACCGAACGAATTCCTTTAGATCGTATACTTTTTTAAAGTTATTTTAGTTGCTACTGATAGTCCAGTCAAATGGTACTCAAAAAGAGCGAATAGGGGAAAGTCTTGGTGGAGTTTTGATATTTGGTTCATATGTTCCTATATGTTTTTTTGGGTCCCTGTACATGAATAGCAGGTTTGCCAACAAACATTTTGACCGGAAACATGTTTTTTAAGCAAAAACGGTGTAGCAAACCGTTTTTTTTTAGTTTTTTTTAAATTACCCGAAAGCCATCCATTTTTCGTAAATGTGAACCTATATGAAATGAAAGAAGATAAAATTTCCTACATTTTATTTTTTCTCCGACCAATCGTTCAGCCGCGAGAGCGCCGCGAAGTTATAGTCCAGTCAAATTGTAGAAAATAGGGGACAGTTTTGGTGTAGTTTTGACATTTGGTTCCTATATGTTTTTTGAGTCGCTGTACGCGAATATCAGGTTTGCCAACATTTCATTTATGAAGATTCATTTCATATACCATTTTTGATTTGCGAAAAATGGATAGTTTTCGAGTTACTTTGAAATAAGCTGGGATAATTGCTTTTTTTTGCTTTTAACACCCAACTTCGCGGCGCTCTCGCGGCTGAACGATTGATCGGAGAAAAAAACCTGTAGTGAATAAAATGTAGGAAATTTTATGCTCTTTAATTTTCTATGGGTTCAACATTTACGAATTTGGATAGTTTTCGAGTAATTTTAGAAAAACAAAAAAATCGGTTTTTACACGGTTTTTGTTTAAAAAGCATGTTTCCGGTCAAAATTTTGTTGGAAAACCTGACATTCGTGTACAGCGACCCAAAAAACATATAGGAATCAAAGATCAAAACTCCACCAAAACTCGACCAAAACTTTCCCCTATTTTCTACCATTTGACTGAACTATGATTGCTATTGCATATTCATAATAGCGTTAAAAAATAGCCTATACAATACTTAATCTTGAAAGCTCATCTCAAGATTTCATTCTATCTATAATAGTGAAGCTGTAATCTTTCAAAACGGTATACCTAGACGTTTGCTTATTTTAAGAGTTATATTGTCGATAGCGATTGTATTGCTAGCAAGTAGTCGATTGTGGTATTCTGCAAAAACTACAGGCTGCGACTATCAGTCCGTACTGCACATTTCTTAGATATCGACAATAAGTGTAAAGTAGATATTTTTTACACAAAAATCAAGTTGCATAAATATAGTGACGGCTCACTATAAGGAGCTTTGGCTCTACCATAGCAAACCAGTCATTCATATACTTTTTTACACCGAAAAAAAAACCGTTTTTGTACATATTTTTATCATTGTGCTTATTTTAAAGCTTAAACTGATGACGAGTAATTTTTATTTCATGAATATGAACTGTAGGATCAGCGTTGCCTACTTTCACAAACGCATTGGTGCCAGAGCAAAGCGGATTCTCAGCTTTTCCTTAGTGTATAGACTGCAGTGGGGACCAGCGACAAGAAAACGGCATTTTAAGATTCAATGGGAGCCACCAGAGGTAAGGCAGCCGATCGCTCTGACCGCAGTTGATAGCACACGTCAAAAGTTACCGATATCAAGCTTACAACTTTTCAGTTAAGCGAGTGTCGTCTTGGAATGTTATTCGTACGCAAGGTCGCAAGCGTGTTAGTTTAATCACATTTTTTGCTGAAGGTCCGGAAATTGGATTGAATGGTTTTTGATAGTTTGGTATGAAAATATTCTTGATGTGACGTTACTAGTACTTTGGTAAGTGCGGAAGCAGCCTGATCAGTAACCAGGTGAATATCGGTTCAAATTTGGCCGTAGTCGAGAATTTTCAAGGAGCAGCAATCGATTTCAACTCATAAGTTAAGTTAAATTAAGGTTTTGTTGAACATGCTGTGGAAGCGATATCTTAAGATTCAATTGCAGCCACCACAGGTAACGCACCCAACCGCGGCTGATAACGCCAGCCTAAAGTTACTGATATCAATGCTTACAACTTTTGACACATATAGTCAGTAAGTTTAGTTAGTGAGTGCCGTCTTGGAATGTCATTCGTACGCAAGATCGGAAGCGTGTTAGTTTAAACATATTTGTTTTTAAAGGTCCCGTAATTGGATTGATTGGTTTGTGATAGCTTGCTATGGAAAGATTATTGATGTGACGTTGGTCAAAAAAGATTTATTTGTACGTTGATATTTAAAGTTTCACCTACTACGTAATCAACGAGTATTCGCGGTAAATTCGTATATTTTTACCGAATGAATTGTACTAACACGTAAACTTTTTCGGGGCTTTTTAAAGTCTAAAGTTTACCAGGCACGTCCTCAAACAATTCAAAAGCCGATAAAAGTAATTCCGGAAGAAATTTCCAAATCAGATTGCAGCAATGGCTAGAAGCCGGCGGTCGACATCTTACAAATGTGATATTTGGGCGCCAATAGTGTTTACTTAGCATAGTTTCAATTTCCTTCAAAATAGGTTCACATACTTGATCGCCTTAGCAAGGTACAAAAAACCGTTCAATCAAATTGCCGGACCCGTATTAATTAATAGTTATCATTATAACTCTGTTTTCGTATTCACCCGAAGAAAAGCTTGAGATATAGTAGTTAGGTAGACCTAGTACTAAATTTCTATAATTATATTCTGCGTATTATTTTATTCACTTCATTTGAAGATAAACTTAATTCTCAAACAGTGGACATGAATTTTTTGGCCAAATTATACATTTAAACGAAACATGAAATGGAGATATTCGATTTAGTTCATCATCTTTAATTAACCTGCAAAGTGTGGTAATTTTGTTCACTGATGGTAACTTTTGCTAGTACATATGCGAAATATGGGATGTCGCAATCTGTCTTTGTTTTTGAGGGGGTGGAAGATGCATTTTACGTTTGGTTGACTCTACCATCAAAATCCTCTACGAGCCGCCAATGCATAAATATCAAGTCGCAATTGATTGTCGTACTTCGCAATTGTAGCAATATATATCTTTTTCCCCAACCACATGAATAAGACGCCATATTGTCGAATAATTGTGTATAAAAAGTAAGTCATTTCGGTATGTTCACCAATTACCTTGGCAACTGTACACTTTTCGATTCATATTTGCACTAGTACAAAAATGGACGCAAGACAGGGTTTTACATGATAAATTTTAAATAAACTGCTCAAGTACAGGTCTAAAGAGTAGCTTCAGCACTGCGAAAACATTAGGTCACAAACGGTTGACCTTTCGCCAAAACCAAATAGCGCATGAAGGTGCTCGGGACCTTAGCAACAACTTTGCCCCCTTTCAAAATTTCGATATCTGTAGCCGTTCGAAAGTTACAGGCGATCCAGACAGACAGACGGACGGACGGACGGACGGACGGACGGACAAAACGTTCGCATAAGTACGCTGAAGCTACTAATAAAAACAAACGCTTCGTCAATATTTGGCAATCGCCGTTGTTGTTTATTTTCCCCGTATAGTAATTGTTTATTTGCGCCACGAATGTTCTACAAACAATGTTTGATTCTAAATAATAAGTCATATTAACGAATTTATGAGAAGTCGGAGAAAAAATAGTATGTTTCATTCGCACAAAAAATGCGTTTTCGGAACGGGTAAGATTCGCCGGACGACGCGCAGCGGAGTCCGGCGATTTGTCTTACTTGTCCAAAATCATGCATTTTTTGTACTAATGAAACTAATAACTAATTTATTATTAAAATTGTATATATATATAAGTATTTCAAAACAAATTCGTCATTAACGTTGTCTAACGTGATTACTAGAATTTTTCTAGAATTCTATATTGATTTATATGTTAATGTAACATATTTGAAAAAAATTACCGAAGCAAACATTTCAAAACGTCCAAATAAATTTGTAGAAGAATGACTAGCAGTTAGTACAAAGAGTCATCTGTTATTAATTTCCTTTAAAATTTGTCTGTGCCTTAATAGATAATATTGGCATAGCGAGTACCAACTGCATACAATGGCCGAATTAAGAACGAATTATATTTTGTTTGCAATATACATTGTAACATCCCAGGATAATCTTTTTTGAAAGGTGGTATTTCTTCAGCAATTGGTTTTTATTATCGAAATGTGAATTGGAGTCGGCGATCGAACTACGTATAAATAAATGAAACGAAACAGTAAAACTTTAAAGAATTCGCTATTGTGTATTGCTTATTTAGGTATAGTTTACTTCTAAATGACTCAAATTTCCCTCGTAATTCTGTATCATATTTGTATAGATATTTGCTTACAAGTCCAGCAATCCAGTCAAGAGATCTCCGATAGGCCATTTAAAGGCAACATCTTGAATACCACTCTTGGCGGATCATCTGTGATGTGATGCGATCTACGGATAGTATTGCAGCTCGTCGCCGTCACAGTACGCAGTGGCTGACGGATGCAGCTGATGAAGAGCACAGATCGGTTGTAAAGTACTAGTGGAAGAAGGACACAAACTTGTCTCCAACTGATCTTATTATAGTCAGTTTTGTAATTGAATGTCTTCGGTAGGAAGCTTCTGACTGTCATGTCCTTGTCTCTGCGTGTTTAGTGTCCTCACTGTGATTTTAATAAGGAACATTTTGTTAACGCTCATATTTATAATTTAGGACATAAATGTAAAACTTGTCTGTCGTTGGCAGAACGACAGTGTTGTATAATTTGGTGAATATTGAGGTGAGATTTCTTTGAAGTGGTTTCTCGCGTATTATAACCTAAGCAGCTAAAATTAGAAGTTTGTGATATATTATAGCACGATTGTTTACTATTTTTTTTCTATAGCACATGTTAAAATGTGCTTTTATCAATTCAAAACAAAAGGTCAAGTTTTACTTTAACAGCAAGGGTAGATAAAGTAGCACTTTAACATCAAGGGTAGATAAAGTAATTTAATTTTCGTTTATTTAAATTAAATATTACAGCTTCGTATTATCCTAGCAACCCAATCTAGCTACTGAGATTTTAAAATGTGATTGACTTTGCTTATTTTCTTTTGAAATTGTTAGTTCTTGCTATAGAAAAAAAGTTGTATTGAATCATTAACGTCGACTTCTTCTCGACGTTAAACGATTCACTCGTGGATAAAATTTAACTTTATCGTGTTGTATAATAAATTACTATAAAATAATACCGAAGCTATTGTCTAATCGCTAGCGGAAAAAATGCAGAATTCGATGAAAATTTGATCGTGTTTCTATAATAATAATAATAAATGTCTTTAATTTTTTTGTATATACATATAGAAAAGTATATTAATGTATTTATTAATATGGGGCGGAGTTCAGTACGTTTAATGCACTACTCTTCCACTCTACCCCACGGTTTCATCCAAAGTAAAATAATATTCAAAAAAAGAAAAACTAACCACAACCAAAACTATAAGGAAAAGAAGCATACGGAGGGGAATTAGTCCCGGATTCTGCATTTTAGCCCTGCTAGCTAATAATGGTGAACATCGATTTAATGCTGCTAATGGGGGGAAAATTTACCAGATATATTTCTTCAGAGCAAAACAGTTTGACAGAAAATCGTAAAATTGTATTCAGGCTAGTTTACATGCACGCGGGATAATCAGTGTGATTCTTCCCGAATGATTAGATACAATGCAGTTGGTGAAAAACCTTTAATAATCACTTTAAGATTATTCAGAGGCCATGAAATTCTGACACATTTTTAACTGCGGTTGAATTTAGACATCTGAGTTTTTATCATTATTAAACTGACAGAAATCATGGTAATTGCGCATTATTATAGAACTAAAGTAAATAATCAATTATATTTATACATACAATTGTCTTGGAAAATTTGTAATGTAGTTTGAACCCGTAAACAGTGGCAAGCCTGTCAATTTGACTTCTTGCTGTCGCTCCATTTTACGTTCTTATTTTTGTAGACATTCAAATGCTTATTACCGAACAAATAATAATGGTAATTTGAACATACTTTATTCCATATTATTATGTAGCAGTCCTGTTTCAGAAAATATCAGAAGATACTTATCTGACAATTCTAATGACTGACTTGCATAATTTTTAAAATCTTATGGTAATCTTAAACTTCTTGTTGATGTTGTTTTAAAGAAGTGGTGAACGTAACTAATATTATATGAAGTCAAAATAGTGCATATTATACCAAAGAACCATTTAACGACCAGGGTAATCCAGCTTTGTAAATCGTCAAAATTAAAACAGTAGTTTCTGAAGGTGACAAAATATACTTCATAACTTCGTAATGAATTAGTTACCAATATGAAAATTGTTTTAACACGACTCGATCCCGTGGCCTCGTTGGAGGGCGGGCGAGAGTTAAACGGAATGGCTTTTGGCGACTGTTGTTGATTTTGCCCTGGTAACTCAGTCGGCCAATGGCGCTTTCCCTGGTAGGCGGGGCAGACCTCAGGGTGAGAGCAAGAAAGAGAGGAACCAACAATTCTATTTACAAAGGTTTTTTTCTACAAATATGTACATAAAGTTAATTCGACGAAGACGTCTTGACGGCTCTGTCGGCGCGGGGTCTCCGTAAGTGGTTCCGGGGCTCTCCCTTTAGCGGGGCGGAAGTGGGAGCTGGGGGTGGCGGAGGACCTGGCCCTGGCGGCGGCGCTGGGGGCTCGGCATTCGGCTTCGCTGTCTTGTCGGGCCGGATGGCTGGAGGAGGCGGCATCTGGGCGGTGGCGACGGGCGGCGGCGTTGACGGGAGATACTCTCTCCTGGACGGGTGACGGTACGCTGGGGAGGACGCGACGCTGGGCGGCGGTGCCAATCCGGAACGGCGCGCTTCTCGAGACGCTGGGGCGGTTCCGGGGAGCGGAAGCGCTTTTAGTAGCGATGGCGTCGTTCCGAGCGGGGGAGTTGTCCGCGGCGACTGCCGGCGATTAGACGGGGCTGTTCGCTCAGGAGTGCTCGGAAGCGCGGGAGCGTTGAGGCGTGGTGCCTGGGGTCCCTGGCGGAGGACCGAGGGTCGTTTCCTGGGTGGTGGCGTGGTGGCAGTTCCACTTCTCGGGGTGCCCAAGGTATGGGGGACGCCGTGCTCCGGAGGACAGCGTTCCACAACCGCTCGAACTCGCGGTGCTCGAAGGGCTCGGGGTGGAGATGCAGTTCCCACTCCGGCAGTTGGGAGCGGCGGGAGCTTTCGTCGCTGGGGGCGGGGGTCCGCGGGCGAGCACGGTCTGTTGGAGCGGCGGGCTGGTCCGCCGGAACGCTTGTGGCGGAGGCGAGATCGGGCGTCCGGGGCCGGTGTCCCTGGAGAGCTTCTGGCGGACTGGCCGGTTCGGGGGTGGTGGGGGACAAGGGCCCAAACAGGCGGTCGTACAACGCCTGTAATCTGAAACGGCAGAATACACAAAATCGCTATAAAATTACGACTGACATAGCGCCGAAAAGCAATAAAACAAAAAAAAATTCGTAAAACAATGGAAGTTGCGCTGGGGGTGGCCTGCTTACGTCATCCTGTTTCCAATCTCTCGTCCGCACTGGAGGGTGTGTGTCAGAGCGAGTGTTTTGGAGCCGGAGTCGGAAGGCGCAGAAAATTCTCTAAGTGGCTCGCTTCGGGAGAACTTTCTAAGTCCCTTGAACACTTAGGCCCTGGTTCGCACAAGGATGCGTGTTAGAACAAGTGTTTTGGAGCCGGAGTCTGAAGGCGCAGAAAATTCTCTAAGTGGCGCGCTTCGTAAGAACTTTCTAAGTCTCTTGAACACTTAGGCCCTGGTTCGCACAAGGGTACGTGTTAGAGCAAGTGTTTTGCAGCCGAAGTCGAAAGGCGCAGAAAATTCTCTAAGTGGCTCGCTTCAGGAGAACTTTCTAAGTCCCTTGAACACTTTGGCCCTGGTTCGCACAAGGGTGCTTGTTAGAGCAAGTGTTTTGCAGCCGGAGTCGGACGGCGCAGAAAATTCTCTAAGTGGCTCGCTTCGGGAGAACTTTCTAAGTCCCTTGAACACTTAGGCCCTGGTTCGCAGAAGGGTGCGTGTTAGAGCAAGTTTTTTGCAGCCGGAGTCGGAAGGCGCAGAAAATTTTCTAAGTGGCTCGCTTCGAGAGAACTTCCTAAGTCCCTTGAACACTTAAGCCCTGGTTCGCACAAGGGTGCGTGTTAGAGTGTTTGTTGGAACTCGATACTGGTACTGGATGTTGATGGCTGGAACTGATGGTTGGAACTAGATGTCTTCCTCAAGAAGCCTGAGGTTTTTAAAGGTCTGGCCGACTTTGTCTTCCGCATCCTTGCTCGTGATTGGCTAAACGGCAGTGGGGACGCTTGCAGATTTTATATGAATTGGATCCGCAGCTCTGATCTCCGCGGCGCGAAGTATTATCTTGTCGAAAACATGTGCATGGTTTTCGTTTCCAAAAAAGTCGAATTTTGAGCCTTTACTCGGCATGTTTCGCTTGTATACTACTATAGATACGATTTATTAAATTCTTCCTACACTAGCATCAATGTGGTCGTGATGCGGATTTCTTTGATGCTGTGGCGATCCGCGGACTTCTCCGTGATCAGGGTTGTTGTCTCGTACTTGCACTGGTTAGACGATTTTTCGCATCCTAAACGTGCCGATGTTTTTAATTTAACTAACCCTCGCGACGTCTACTTTAATTGTTCTCTTGTTTGACCACGGGTTGAACCCGGATCTTCCCTAGTCCATCCGGTGCCTGATGTTTTATGGGGGCCCTGTTAGTTTTCCCATTGAAACTGCATATTTCGCTGTTTGCGACAGGTTCCGAGAAGTTCTTAATGCTTTATGGCTTTGTTGATTCGTCCATCGGTGTGCTTTTAGGACGTTTGTTTTTCCTGTGGCGTGTAATGGATTTGTCCGTGTTCTTTCCTATATGCGAGACTTACGATCCCACGTTTCCTTACAGAAAACCATAGCACCTGAATGTGTGTAACTGTGGTTCCTGTAATTATTGCCATGGCTCGGAGTCGCGGAATTTAGTGGCCGGTGCATTTCTTTTGTTGAGCTGTCGTCTTTAGCTTTGACGTATTTATGAGAATCCTGATTGCGCGACGAGGGCGTAACATAAATGCATATGATCATGGAGGCCCTTGCGTGTCTCCGGATCATATCAGTTTAATTTAGTTTTTGTCCCTTAAGAAAACAAAGTGCACTTTGGTCCTTATTGTGAGAGAGTAGTTTTGATATAGGTAGTGCAAAAAATTTATTTTCGAAGTGTGATGGTATTGTTTAATTTTAAAAGAGAACGCGTAAGAGAAATATTCTAAGTCTGGTTTATTTATATCTGCATTTTTGAAACAGGAAAACCATTTGTGTGTTATAATATAGAGTCCACGTGTATACCATATTTAATGTGGTAATAAAGAACTAAAGGCTACGTAAAAGTAGTTGCTAACGCGAGTATGAAATTCTTCCAGCGCAAGGAAAGGAATTTCCACATATATGATATAACATTTCTCTATTACCATAAGGGAAAGAGCTCCCCTAAAGGAAGAAAATTAAAAAATGTCATTTATATTTGACATTAAATATATAAAGTTCTATGATACAATTATGCCTTATTACTTATTACACTCGTGTGTCACTTTCTACATTGCTAACGTAGAGTAGGAGATAAAAAAGACCGTCTAGAAAAGTAATATTGGTGCAGTGAAAAGAAGAAGTATACTTATCCGATACATCTGGAATTCAAATGCAGTCTATTCTTGATTAGAGTTTAGACTGAAACAACCTACTGTGTTGTTATGTATAAGTTCAGTAAATGAAACTTTTATTTGTATTACCTAAGCTCTATAATTCACGATGTTTCTTTCTCCCAGTAGGCTATGTTAGGGTGACATTTTTTGTTGTTAGACAAGCGAAATAACTAGACATGACAAAATTGGGTTATATTGTTTTCAATTTGTGGTTATAATTTTTTAAAGCTTTCGTTGTTGTCAGTTAAAATTTTTGTCTCCTTCCGTAAAATTGTCGACATTTTTATATTTTGATTATTACTTGACATTATATTGCAGAAAGTATTGACATAAGAGTGCAGAAAGCGGTAATTTTCTGCGCAAAGGGATTAATTTCTGCACGAAAGTAGGATAATAGTTTTTTTTTTAATTTTCTAATAAATTGCTCTTGACAAGAAGCTATAAACTAATTGCAAAACTTTAGAAAAATATAAGTAATCATATGCGCTGGGAATATATGTTTATAGCAGTTGAACTGAGAATAATCGAGACATTCATACAAACGTATACTTCTTATTGGTTGACACGGTTGATCTCTCTTCCCCCTCCTTTGAGAGTATGTCTAGATAGCTAATATATTACTTTAGCGACTATGGAAATTAAATGTTGAGCTATAGACGTCGACTTCTGTTCAAAAAGTATTAACTGTATTGATTTTAGAGGTATAAAATGCTTTTCGATTTGTTAATTTGTTTAAACAAACTTTTATTCAGCAAACTATAAAATGAGATGTTTAAGCAATATTGCACTGGTTGTATTCTGTTAAAGTGTACTTAATTGAGGTTTAGTAGATGTATACATAATAAAGGTAGCTGAAGCTCAAAATTATAGATAATACCATTGAAAGGCCTAGGAGGGATATACAGTATTTATTGTCCCTAGTATAGAACATCACTTTATTACTACCCTCGTCTGAAAGACGAAAGAAGTATTGTAATCACGAAAAAATCACCTTCCGAGATTTCTTCAGATCTTCAAGTTTCAAGGTCCTTAGCTGACGAAAAAGGTTTTCTTAATTCTGTCTGCCTGTCTGTCTGTCTGTCTGTTGGCAGTATAGCTGATAAACTATTTGTCGGAGGAACACGATATTTTGCATACATATTATATTGCTACCTCCCAAGAAACCGATACAATTTCTTACAAATATATACGGGGTGAACACCTTAAAAAAATAAAATTTTGTTTATTTTTGGGTTAATTTTGAAATAGAAAGAAGTAATAACTTTCACATAGGTCAGGCTTTACATTTGCCGAAAATAAAACTGAGCCGATACAGGATAATGTCTCAATAGAGTAAAAACGTTTCAACAATAACACCCTTCTGTGCAAGAGAGGCGCGCGCCGGACTTATTTCCAAGAGACTCGGTAGCGTAGTTGGCTTTATCGCTGCAGATGCGATTTCTATGCAGGGGTGCGATTCCGATCGCTCTGAAGATGCGGCGGGTTCAAACCCCAGCGGGATACTTTTTTTTAATTTGAAAATGTATGTAATTTATTAGAAACGTGAAGATATTTTTACTCCTAACTGAATTTGATTTTTAAAATTATTTAGTCTCACATTGCCGACGAGGGAAGTTCTAGGTAAAGCCTTACAGATTTTTTTTCAACATGAATTCCTTAAACATGAAGACAATTATTCCACCCATGTTTAAGCATAGCAGTACCTACCATTCTGGAAAGACTTGGATTCTTGATTCCAGAATAATTTCTGAGCTGCTGCTATAACAGCATCATCTTAAATGTCTTTTAGCTTTCTAAAATAAATAGGTAGGAGGTAGGTTACGGAGAAGGGATGCTCCATAACTTCTAACCAAATATCACGGATTGCGTTCAAAGAAAAAGAGAAATCATTGTTACAATTGTTCTCTTTTTTGGCTTTTTCACACAATAACAAGTTTTGCAACTAATGTTGCACAATTTTGACCAATGTTGTCAACCTACGATCTTCTCTGGCTATATGTCATTAATACGATCATTGTTTTCTTGCGTACATGCAGAATGTTGCCGAGCAGCATCTCTTCCAAGTTCACAATTTCTTCTGCCACATTTGAACTCCCGAAATCAATGTGTTACTATTTGATAGGAAGAAGCAGAATCCCCAAGCACGCCAACCATATCTGCATTAATTTGTTTTGACATTATACCTTTCTTTTGTAGGTATTTAGTCAGTGGTTAAAGCACACTGTTTCTCATTTCTCAAATTCTATGCGCAATCACTACTTTCAATTTGTACAACTTCTCAATTGTTAAAGCTAAATTAATCAAACTTGGCAGTTTTCTTGTCAATAAAATAGAAAAACAATTTCGGTTGCTAGGGGCAACATAATCCAAAACCATATGGGCTACGGAAAATAAATATGTTCGTATTTATTGAATAGCGCCGAATTGCGAATTGTCTCTCACTAATAGCCTCAACTACCATCATTTAATTAAAATTGTAATATTTTCACTGGCACATACCTTAATTGATGATCTAAATCTGTATTGTTTGTGCTTGCGGAGAATACTAACATAATCAAATATTTCAAAAATTATAGTTTACTATTTATTACATAGAGTCGCCTGTGGTTCGTGTTATATGTTTGGCAGTACTGAAGTCAGTCTGTCAAATTCGAAGTTAGTAGGTTAGGTTTTGTTTGTGACTTGACACAGACTGACGCACAACTTAACCTGCAAACCTCAAATTTGACATAGCTTGATAGTGCTACCAACAATACAGTCATGAGTGACATGGTTTTTACCTCACTAGTGGTTTATGGGCCACTTGAAATGTCTACAATCGATTCTTATAACTAGGAGGTGTTGGATAAAAAATATTTAGAACGATAAGCTGTAAGAGATTGTGCTATTTTTTAGAATGATTGCTATTATCAGAGTCGGCCGTCCTCTCATATGTCTTCTAGTTCTAGAGTATATAATCTCTCCTTTTCTATATCTATGATATACGGGAGAAGTGGCACACATATTCATAAAAGTTATCATTTAGCATGAGCTTTGAACCACGGAAAGTAATTGGATTTCTTCAGAAATTTCAGATTTTATTGTTTATTTTATTGTGTCGTCTGCCATTACTTATAGCAAAATTAAATTTAACGTAAAATGCAAATACATATTACTTACTCCACTAATATCGAAAACAGCATATTATCATAGTATTACTACAATACATTTTTTATCTTTAATCTTTCGAAATAATTAGTTTATATAAGCAAGAAATTATGAAAAATTTAAAAAACTAGTACTAAGCGCGTAAAGTCCATCTTACTGATTTTATTTATCACATGAGTTATAAACCATTTTCAGGCATTCAAAATAAATATTAAAATAGCAGTCTTGGAAAATAAAAGAAAAGCTTTCTATTATTTTTCAAGATAAAATCAAGCCCGTTTTGAGAGGTGTTTAGGTGGGTGTTTAATGAAAATTTAGATAATTTTCGGCCTAAATTACAAAATAAATCTTATCAGCAACAGCAACTGTTGAATAAAGCGCATTAGTAAAAAGCACGGCTGGTGGCTTGTCTGAAAAATTATATTCCTGGAGTGGTCTATCAGCAGTTAAACAAAACATGGCTTTTATCTTAAACTCTCCACCGCGAGTCGCGCTCACTTAGCGAATAAATAAATTGTAAAGCCAGTATTACACTCGAGAGCAAAAGTAATATTCGATGGAATTTTGGGGTCTTCTTGTTGTATTTTTAGTGTAATAACTGCTGTAGCCGGTAGCAGCGATAAGTGGTATCTCGTGTTCTGCGAGAACACGTACGTTCCTTATTATAGCCGGTCGAGGCAAAAACTGCCTTCTCTCGAATTACGAGCTTGTTGGTGGATTCTCACTATACCAGGAATTTTCGGATCATCTTTCGTATGTTTTTCGTTTTTGGCTCAAACCGAACGCGATACATTGAAAACCACTTTTTGTTTTTAATTTATAACAGCAAGTTATGTATATTTGCAACTCAACACAGTCATGAAAATTGAACCCTTACTAGTGAATTTGAAACTTTTTTATGCCTTCTTATTTTGGTACTTAGCGCAAAAGCTTCAAATTTTCAGGTTATTACGTAATGACGACCCGCTAAAAACTTAATTATAGATGTTTCGCTCGAGATTTGTTTTCTTCGTATTGTAATGGTTGCCGGTGATTTTTTGACAGACTCTTCAGCGCTCATTTGCACACAATCCTCGCCTAAGATTTGTAGAACTATTTATATAAATTACAGAAAATGTCACCGTGGCTGGAATGTGCTCCTTCGCGTTAAGTTTATATGAGCGAGAAAGAACTGCATCGCGAATTCTGAAAGCGTTAGAGCTTCTTATAATTAATAATGGTTTAATTGTATACTAGCAATTAAAATAACTGAGGTACGTGTTCTGACCTATAATAGAGCGCTATATCAAAGCCGTACCCTTATTCATTTTCTGCAAATAAGGACACTAAGAATGAAAAAATGTCGGCATTCTTGGACTCTTTTTTGCCGTCCTTCATGGTGAAATGTATGGCACTTGTACATTTAATTTTTTTTATCGAAGTTAGAAAAACGGAATTCAACTGTAATGTTTTAAATGAAGAATGTTTAGTAGACGCTTTGGTGTTAAACAAAAACTTGCTTACATTTTAACGTATTTACAGTGAAAATGTGAATTATGTTAATATTAAAACTTGTAATAATTCTCTAGCAGACAAAACAAAACAACAAATGATGTGTATTTTCCTATCTTTGAATTCTATTAGCGAATATAAAATATGAACTTGTCAACATTGACTAGGCCATTTCATGCTTGTTTTGACCATTCCTCAGTTTCACTTCTTATTCAAAATATAAAATAAAACAACAAAATATTATTATTTAGTATTTATCTATCTAATACCTTTCACTTGTTCGTAGTGTTTTTCCCATTAACCGCCATTACCAATTTTACAATGATGCTTTTTTGGATCGCATTTGTAGTTAATATAAACAACTAATAATTGTACCATAATTTATTTTTTCGTACACTAGCATTGAAAGAGCTACTTTGCCGTACAATTTATTAATCAGAAAGTTGCACTTTGCGGTATTCGTACGGCAAAGTAGTATTTTGCGGTATTCGTACGGCAAAATAGCACTTTGCCGTACGTTTCCTTAGTTACAACACATATAAAACGTTACGTACATAATAACATTACTCTACTTATTTGCTATATACGAGGATAAATTTAGTATTCCGTTTTGTATGCTAGTGTACGAAAAAATATTGTACGAAACTCGTATGAAAGTGACTTTTCCATACTCGTCTCGAAATTCAGGACTCGGCCTAACGGCCTCTTCCGGAAACATCTCACTCGTACTGAAAAGCTCCACTTTCTATACTTGTAACGTAAATTACTAATTTGTTATTATTTTCGGACTATTAAAACGCCATATTAAAACTTAACTTACATCGCAAAGTTATTATTTATTATACTCTTTTACGTATTTTTAAATAAAATTGGCGAGATAGTTTAGGACTGTTATTAAAATTCAACCAATTGATCGATGAAGCTTTTTTACAAAGAATAACTAACAGACGTCGGTAATTACATGTATAAACTACGATAATGAATTGAAATCTTGAACATGGATAATTGATTTACTTCGACTACTCACATTATTTTTAAAAATTGTTTTGATGAATCGCAGTAACATTCGGGTGTGATCAATACACAAATTCGCCAAAATTATTTCGAATTGGTATTGCGTATGTATTTGTATGGTTTTAGGTTATATATCTACAGCGCGACTAGTAAAATTTTTTACAGGGCGGTTATCCAAAACAAAATCAGTGTCCTCAAATGCTTCACATACAATGCCACATCAGCGTTCAAGCTTGTATTAATGAACTTAGACAAAATTCCTGATTACTAATAATGGCAAAATGGCATCAACTGATTACATTGTTTATAATGCATGCTAAGACGTGGTGTAGAAAATTCATACCCGCTCTCGTCCAAATTATTTTATCATGACACTGTGTTTGGACACTAGAGAAGACTGTTCAACCACTCGTAAGACTTTAAAAGAAGGAAAATTTTGTTTAACTATTAGTTTAGATAACTCCACCAGGACAAGACAGCTGTGTCGCGGCGTCCTTGTGGTAATCTTAATGCAAAGGCGGGAAGAAAAATCTTCTCACTTATCATGTGAGAACCGGTGAGAACATAGATTGCATGACATGCAATGACAATGGGATAAGCTTAACTGATGATGCTACTGACATTCTAATTGGGAAACGCTCTTTCCTCACAAAAATATACACAAGATGACATGTACGTCCCTAGATGGATCATGTACTAATAGATAAAAAGTATGCAATAAACCTTATGGACGGAGCGAGAAAGCTGACTGTTCGTCTGATCACTTCCTTGTCGGTTGTAAAATAGGAAACAGAATAGCAATAGAACTTTCGCGAAAAAAAAGAAAAAATAAAGCAATATGGGTCACACGAAAACTAACATCTGTAGAAGGTGAACTGAAATGCATTAAGCTGGCAATTTTAAAAACATAGTGTTTTGACACAGATGTTGAGGCATGTGGTATATCATGTAGAAAGCCATAGTAGAAGCGGTTCAAAAAGAAAAATACCCACTGAAGACACAAATACCGGTGTGATAACAAGAGGCAAGAGAAGGAAGAAAGCTAGCGAGCAATGAAGTATTACAAATGAGCATCAGCCGGAAAATGGAGAACTACAAAGGAGAACATCACAAAACTAACAGAATAGGTACTAAGGACGAAAAATAGAGCATATGTACAAAGGAAAATTGAAGAGCATGATCGCAATAATCAAACAAGGACCATGCACTAAACTGCCAATTATTTAGGAAGCAATATATATGCAGAAGTAAAAATGGATATGTGATATATAATAAACAACAAATACTAAAACCCCATTGAAAGGGAGAATCGGATAAACGCTATACAAGATGAGATGAAGACACCACAGCACCTCCAACACGGGAACAAGTGCAGGGTCCTACCCAAACATCTTGAAATTTCTGTACATACGTTATTAAGCAACATATGAACAAGCGAAGAAATTTCACAAGAGTGGAAGATTAGAGTAATAGGTTAAAAAGGGTGATATATTAAACTATTGTAACTACAGAGAAATTTGTTTTTTAAATGCGACATATGAAGCTAGCACGCATTAACATTTTTAGAAAAAAAACAATCAACAGTTGGCGACTATCTATCATTAGACAGACTGAAAAAATACTGCGAATACAATAAATATAGACATTTCACAATTATACGTAGATTATAAAGAAGCAAATGACATTATTAAGCACAAATATATGTACTAGATAGTCAGAGAGAAGCCGATTAAGCTTGTTAGGATTACAGTTCTAGGAATGAGATGCGTATGTAGAATGAATAATGAACAATTTAGCACCTTTGAACTTGAAAGAGGACTTAATCAAGGAAATATTATCATCACTGATCTTTAATTCAGTTTTAGAACACGTCTTATGAAAAGCATCAACATGATATTGCAATCTTGCAAACACATAAATAAAGGGGGAAAACAAAATGGGCATAAAATTAGTATAACAAAAATGAAGTTCGTGGCGCTTCAGAGGGAAAATCCTGAGGGGACTGCTAGAAATAATTGTGCGAGTTTATATACATTGGCACCATAATAACTTCTAACAACGATATAAGCCTAGAAATTAAGCAACGCATAACGAATGTAAATAGATGCCTGCAAGGAATGCGGGAAACGTTTGCATCAAAACAAGTGTCGAGAAAGTTAAAGATAATATATTTGAGAGGAAAATGTATGGACCTGTATATAATAATCAGATAATTGGACGAAGGCCATGAACTAAGCAATTTAAATAGGGTCAAGATCTAGTAAGAATGGTTGGGACATGTATCGGGTCTCTGCATAACCAGGTAACCAAGAAAGCACTAATCCAAATTCCAGAAGGTCAACGTTCAAACGGATGACTTAGGGGGAGATGGTGAGACAACGTTACTAGCGACCAGGTGCGAAACTGAATTATAGAAGAGAGATATCGAGAGGTTAAAAAAGAGGGAGACATATTTTTTAAGTTATAAATTGCATAGCCTCTGCAGTTATTTAAAAAAAAAAACGACAGCGGACTTGTTTCCAAATTCTACATTAAAATATTTTCGTAATACTATACAGCAGGGGTTCTTAAACTGTGGTACATGTACCACCGGTGGTACGTGTACGCCTTACAGGAGGTACATTAACTACAACTAAACCCGTCATTGAAATTTATAAAAATCTTCTCAGTGATGTGAAAAACCATTGCCAAATGCTTCCCGAGAATTTCGAACAATATTTTTAAAAAAAGTATATCGATTATACGAGCGTATTAGGATAAGAAACCCATTCACGGATACTCTTCCTGAAACTTTTACCAACAACAAGATATAATTTGAGGTATTTGGCGATGGAGGCTTAAACAGAAACTTCACAAAATTTCAATTAGGTGAACTTTGGCTAAGAGCAAGAACTGAATATCCATCGTTATCCGAAACTGCCTTGAAGTTGTTATTTTCGCTTCTTTACTACTTATTTATACTATGGTTTTAGTAAATAATAAATTTTATACTAAAGTAAACCTTGAGCTGAATCTACGGTTAAAACTGTGTCTAGTTAAACCCAACGTTGCATCTCTTGTTTTCAACCTGCAGCGTAGAAGGTAATACTATTACTTTGTTGAAATTGTGAATTGTCAATTGGACAGTTGTAAATTGTGAAGAACTTTTTACCAAATTTCAAGTTATCAAGATATAACCATGCAAACAAATTACGTGTGCAACAGGTATCAAAGCATCTTTTTTTTATTCGTTTATTTCAAACTTAACACAGAACGACACTGGCCTCACATTTGAGGGCGTGGCGACGGTTAAAATGGCTTTTTTAAGGCCATTTACCAAGCTAGCTCATGGTAGGGCTGTCCACGAAACACGGCGATTGGAACTCCTGTAGAAGATCATGATTGGTTTTAAGCATGTGTTTATTTACAATTAATATTTACAATGATATTAAAGATATTAAAAAAAAATAAAATAAAATAAGCTATACCGTGCGCGTGCCCGGTGGAAGGCATCTCCATGGGCGAGAAGCTGATGGGGGCGGTCGACCTGGAGGCAGGAAAACTTCGGCCAGGATTTCTTAGACCTGGGGCTCGCATCCTAGCGAGGCCCTTTGGGGGTGAGGCGGTGTCCACGTTCCGGATGACCTGGAGGCAAGATGACACACCTCGGCGGCAGGCAAGGGGCGGCTGCGGAGGCTTGAGGCGTCATTGCCGTGGCGAGGGGCATCCTCGGCGAAGCTGTGCGAAGCAAGCAGCTAACACCGATCTGGAGCTGGGGTCGTTCAGAACCCGTCTAACGACAGCACACTCCAGGGGCGGGCGGCTGCAGCGAACCTCGAGCTCGGGGACGGCGGACGGCGAATCCGGGCGTCGGCTGTCCATGCTTCTCTTCCTCGATGATCGATGGCTAGGCCACGCTGGAAGGCGCGGGCTCTAAGTTCTCCTGAGGCATCGACATATTGCAGCTTGCGGCTACAATGGGGGGCGGCGACCAGCGTCCTCTGTGGATGCTGCGGCAGCGGCGATGATTGGCTTCCTCTATGGAGGCGGTGTCGGGCGGCCTCCCGCTATGGCTGCAGCGGCGGCAGCGGCGAATGGCTTCCTTCATGGAGAGGGTGTCAGGCGGCCTTCTGCTATGGGTGCAGCGGTGGCGGCGGCGAATGGACTGAACGGCATCAGCAGGCGGCGCGAGCGGACGACGTCGCTTGGCAGTGGTTCTCCTTTGTTGAGGCTGGGGGGGGGGGGTACTCGTAGACGGCGGTGGCGTCTTTGGCTTGATGCGAGCTCCCTGATATGGGAGCGGTAGCTTGCCTGGGGGCCGTTTGGGCGACGGCGATGCTCCTCGCAGTGGGTTCTACGTAGGGGCAGACGGCGGCGCGTCTTCCTTCTCTAGATGCCGTGGCAACGACGGTGTATGTGCTGAACGGCGTCAGCGGCTTGAAGCGGCCTGGGGGACGGCGGCGCTTCTGGGCATGAGAGCGGCAGCTTGTGCCGGCGGGCTGATCGACGTGGGGTTGTCACGAATTCGTCCCAGGGTGTGGCGATGCTGATGAGGACGCTTCTAGTTGCACCGTGGCCGGCGGAAGCGACCAGGGGGCTGCGGGGCTGCAGGTGACGCTCCGGGCTTCTGAGCGGCTGGTGGAAGCGACTGGGAGGGTACGGTGGCAACGGGCTGGGGGATGGCAGCAATCCCAAGCGTTGACGGCGGCGATCGGCTTTCTCGCAGTTGGGGCGGAGAGCGGCGGCGATGGTCGAGCTCGCGGACGTGCAACGGTTCCGGTCGACCTGTGACGGCGGCTTTCCCAGAGTGGATGCTAGGTTCCAACTTCAGGGAGGTTACTAAGACCAGGGGTCTATCGAATGCCCTCCGCTTTTCGAATTCTCGTTCCTTATAAGCGAAATCCACCAAACTCATAAAAAAAGTATTACTTTGATTATTTGTTATACAAACAACTATTTCTTCATAGTGATCATAAAAGTCGTATTTTTTAACGAAAAATTGTCAATTTGACAGTTTGAATTCGGAAGTTCTTTTTGGCCAATTTTGGAGTTACACGCTGTCAATATGCAAAAAATACATGTACAATACCTATGAAAGCATATTTTTTCGCTCATTTGATTGATACACTACGGCATCAAATTTTAAACTCATGAAAATGGTATGGCTTCCATTACTTGTACCATAAAGCAACCACTAATAGAGGAGTTTCTTAAATGCACAATTATTAGGGACTGGCCCACCCGTCGGAGGGCGCTAGTGTCGCCACTCGGCAAGGTTATGAACCAAACTATAATTAATGATGGGTCGGTATGTGAAGAAGTGTTGTTTCAAATTGTGCCGATTTAGTGTAGGAGACACAAACTTCCCAAAGGCATAAAAAAACCTACTAATAGAAACGTTTTTTGAATGCGTCTGTCAAATCAAATAATTGTTAGAGATTGGCCCACCCGCCAGGAGGCGCTGGTGTCACCTGTCCGCTTTTTGAAAACTGCGTAAATAGTAAACTCATACGTCAAACTGACACCGACAAATGATTTAAAATGCATTTTGAACCAAAGTTGCAATTGAGCACGACTATTCTAAGATTGACAATACTTATTAAACAATATTGCTATTTAAATTACTTAAAATATATTTGTTGTTCACAAATATTTTGTTTGAATTTTCCATATTTATTGTAAACTTCAGAACCTATAATGATTTTGCATATTCCGATTTATGCGGTTCAAAACTTTAAAATCGAGATTCTGATGAAGGCAAATTATGTATTGCTATGGTTTTAAGCCCTACCAATAAACTCTGTTAGCATTGCCAAATTAATGGAGATTTCATGAAAGCTCAGAGTGAGATATTTTATATAACTGCAAAACTAAAACTTGAATTTGCCAGAATGAATACATTTGTAATGAGATGCCAGTAATTGCAGAATAATTAATTGATGAACGCAATAAGCAAAGCTCAATTTGAACAGGTATCTAAGTTGAATGTAAGTTCAGTTAATTGTGCTAAAGTAAATGCCACGCCGAAGGAAATTTAATAATTACAAGATGGATCGCAAACGCAAGGGAATGAAATGTAGAATTTAGGTACAGTTTAATAGTGAAATCCAGTCAGGGTTTTATAAGAAAGGCAATTGAAAGCTAGATAACCTTATGAACATGAACGAGCAGATAACAATGAAGGCATTAAAGCATTTGTAGGAAACCGTAAGAATCAAGAGGCAAGGGTTATAGAAAGTGCAGAAAATGAGACAGCATATGAACTTTAAATGTGTGGAAAATAAAACAGTGAATTCAAAGGAAGCCAGTGCAGGAAATGCGGGAATTAAATACTCTAATCAGTGCAGTGACATGTGAATACTTAAACGCAAATTAAAAAGACGTGCAGTGACAAATAGACACGCAAAATTAGTATAAATGTAAACAATTATTTTAGATGTAATATTAGTGTACAAAATTCTAGTTTTAAGTAGAATTTATTGTTAAAAGTTAGTATTTTGAACCATGTTAACATCCGTAATTAATTTGAAACTAACTAGTTTTTGTTTATAACAAAAAAAAGACAAATGAATAAATTAATGGCTTGACGTGTGAAATTGTGCTCTGTATAAAAATTAAAATTTCTGATATTAAAAATAAAAATACATGTCTCAAACTTTACCAGTGTGGTGAGCAAATTTTTGTGTCCATGTGATATTATTTATAACAAAATCCGCCACCAAAAATTGGTGAGGTATCCGATGCTGTTTGATATAACCTCGATCCGAAGCAGCATTATTTCCGACAGCTACGAGGAGGTCTACCAGTCCAGCCAGCCCATTGGAGAAGACACCAGTGCCATTCAGCAGCGCGTGGGATACGTGCCCGTGCCTAAACAACACGATTCGGACCATAGCAGCCCCATAACGAGGTCAGCGTAGCCTACGAACACCCCGATTCTATAAGATCGGCCAGTCCAGGTACTGTTAATCCTAAAAATAATTAAGTGAGCACCGGGAAAATTCATGCATGCGTAAGAAGAGCAATACTCAATGCAATCGAAGCCAGTTCCATCGCCGTACGAGGGACTCTAGTCTGCCAGGAAGCTCAAAATCCATTATTTGAGGTTATCCGTTGGTGTGATCCAGACCCACGCCAAAATAAACAATTGGGAGATAGAAGCGGGCCCCATAAACTAATGCTAGAAACCAATGAGGATTAATGCTGCGAAAACAAACTAATTTAAATAGTTACCAATAGAACTGTTATCGATTTCACTTGTTTTTGTTTATTCAAACGGCGTCCATCTTGGCTTAGATTTGACCCAATTTCAGTTTCGATTGTGCGCAGTTAAGCGTATGCGGAGACAGATCCGTATTTAATAATTTTAATAAATTATGCATTCAGGGTGGACCCAACCGAGATGAGTCTGTGCTTTATCGATTTGAGCTAGCGTATTATTGGATTAATTGCAGATAAATAAAATATTATAAAGGGCATACAACTATTTATTTTTATCTATCAATTTACAAGTAACTTTTAATCAACCTAAAATTTGATAACACGAATACGAAAAATATTTGCGCGGTACCCTTATTTTAAAAATTAAATTAATAACATATTACAACACTAATTAGACATACCATTGCAGTATATGCAAAATGTGTATTGGTGTTGACGGCATATCCTTGATTAATCCAAATATCGTAGTAATGGCGTATTTAAATTTTGCCGCCTTGCTGGAATAGTTTCTGGCCCACCCGTTGTAGGGCGCTGAAATTTTTATGCAAGTTTACTATGGGGGAAATCACTCTATTAGTGGTTGCTTTGTGACTTGTACGAATAACTTTTGTAACACAGGGAGCATTAGAAAGTTAGCAACAGTCTTAATTCTACTTTATTGGTCAAATTTAGTTTAATTCTTTTAACATTTTTTGTGCTCTTTAAAAAACAAAGTTATTCATAATGATATGGTAATGTACTACATTTCTACATGCAAAATCGTTTAGTAATGTGGCACTTTGCACCATAGCAACCATTAGAGCATATCAAGGACGATTCGTTTTACGTTTGGCAATACTGAAACGTATTGTTGGTTACACTGTAAGTTTATGTGGAATTCGAGGTTAGCAGGTTAGGTTTTGCGTCAGTTTTGATACAGACTGACGCAAAACGTAATCTGCTAATCTAAAATATGACATAAACTTACAGTGTTACTAACAAAACACTTCAATACTGCCAAAATCATAAGATAAACTGGAGCTGCTTATTGTGATTTAGTACGTAAAAACGAGTTCTGCTTGGTTATATTTTGACATTTAATGTCACTTTGATATGAAAACTTAATATTTGACACTTCTACATGAAATACGATGAAATAGTATACGAAACGCGTTGGAAAAGTGGTTTTACTGAATTTGTATGGCTATGTAAGTACTCGTACTCGAAGAAGCCATACGTGTTGAGTATAACTTCACTTTTCTAAACTTGTTGCGTAATGTATAATATATGTTGCGTAATAAAAAGTGGCTGGTGGCGTATTCCTTAACTCAGATAGGCAGTTGTGCAAACCAGTGTTTATTTCATTTTGGAACCATAATCTTGTTTATTGGCCTTCGATAGATGGCGTAAAATGGCTTTTATAGCCCTAGGGCCTATATACCGAACAACCATTCGTCGATTCTAATATATATTCTAAATGGGTTTTATTATCTATCTGTACAATCATAAATAATAGAACACTACTATCAAATTGTAAATAATAAAACAGCAAACAAAATTAATACACCAGCACGTTTATAAATGTTAAAGAAGATTCCCAAATTCATGTAGACACACTTTGAATAATATTCTTATCTATGTTATTGAAAGCTAGTTCTTTGAATTAATACATTTCTTAGCTGCTGTGAAATGGTAATGTACCGGGTGGTTGGTCATATGGTCATACCTTTTTTTTTATAATATTTTATTGCCACTTCAGCACATGGTGCTATTCATGACATGGTGAATTAATACATTCTGAACGTTACATCACTATTCACTAAAGTACATTGTTAGGTAGTTAAGTTATGTTATTTTTTTTTAAATATCTTATGGTATCAGCCGTACACTGTGTAAAAGTTGTATTGAACTAACTGTTCATTCACTATCACTACCAATTAGATCTATCGGTAACTTCCTTTTAAGTCTACTGTGCATTGAACGTTTTCCGAGATCCTAATGCACTGCACCATCACATTGAGCAATATTTTTATAGAAGGATTTAGTCACTTTCATGATGTGTTCTTGTATTGTTGGAATACCAGTTTCCCTGTGCAGCTGCGAATTTCTTGTGAACCATTCAGCATTTGTTATTATACGGAGCACTTTGTTTTGTAAAACTTGTAGTTTTTTCAAATTGGTTTTAGAAGTTGAACTCCATATAATGCAGCCATATGTAAAGATGGGCCTTATAATTGACGTATAGATTAGTGTGCCACATTTAATTTTGAGAGTTGATTTTTTGTTTAAAATTGGATATAACAATCCAAGTCGCACATAAGATTCGGATAACTTTTTATTAATATGGAAACTCCAGGCGAGTCTTTTATCCAAATATATTCCCAGGTATCTTACTGCACTTTCATTGGGGTTCCATGGTATTGGGGTATTGTTAAGGACGGTGTTAGGTGGATCAGGAGGTCGACGTAACGTGAAAATTTTGGCTTCGCATTTGGATGCATTTATAGTTATGGACCATTTGGAAAACCACCGATGAACTTGGTCAATACTCCGTTGAAGGTTGATAGCTGCCCTGTTGATGTCACAATCTTGTATGAGAATGGCCGTGTCATCTGCGTACATGGCGAGATCAGCACCAGGGGTGTCGGGTATATCCCTCATGTATATATTAAATAATGTGGGACCTAATATTGAGCCTTGCGGGACACCCGCACATATGTGACGAGTAGAAGAGAAGCACGAATTCACTCGTACCTGGAAGGTTCTGTCAGTTACGAATGATATTATTGATAATAAAAGGTAGGCTGTACAGTTTTAGTGTAAATTACCTAGCAACGGCTGATGTAATAGAATGTTTGACTTTGCTTAACAAAATTTTGTCAATAATGTGTCAGTTCTAGTACGATTGGCGGAAAAAATATTAATTTTAAAATTGAGATATCCCAAATATAAGTGATGGGAATATCTAAATTTTAAAATTAATATTTTTATGGACAATTAACATTATCCAATAATTTTTTAATACTAAACGACGTGGAAAATGATTCTCTTTAATTTAGTACCACTACCATTTTTTTCCATAAAAATGGCGAGCCGGAATATGAATAACCGTGATAAGCCATGTAAATTGCTTATGTTCAGAGGTATGACCAACCACCCGGTATATGTCGTAGGCCCATAGTGAAACACATCTTTTCATGAAAAACCTCCAATTCATGTAATGCTAGCTTCTTCTGTGGGTGCCTCATCCGTTCCGGACATTGGCTATAACCATGGCAATTCTTACTTTATTGGCATCGAGACGAAACAGTTCTGATGATGTTAACCCGAACCAGTCTCTAAGATTCCTCATCCAAGAATGGCGTCTTCTTCCTGGACCTCTTTTTGCCTCGAGTTTTCCTTGCAGGATCAGCTGTAGCAGACGGCATTTGCTGTTTCTCATGACGTGTCCAAGGTACTCCAGTTTGCCAGCAGTTATTGTAAAATAGTGTTACATCTGCACATTTTTTCGTGAAGAGTCTTGACATTTTAGTCTTTTGAAGTGATGAGGAGTTTAACAAGAGCCTTGTTCTTCTTTCGGGGAGGGAAAATCTTTATAGACCCTCGGTAACGCATTCCGGGGAGTGTTGGACTCCCCCCTCTCTATAAGGGGACCTACCAACTAAAACCTCTTCTCCCTTGTTGATTTCCACATGCGGAACCAGTTTCCCGTTACTTTGTGATAATGGTGATTTCTCTATTGTTTGTCTTCTAATTAGATCCCTTGTTCCAACTTTTGCTTCAATATATTCCCCGTCATTTCCTCTATTGTCTTCCAGTTGTTTTCATTATGTAGCATAGTGTTTATAACGGTTTTCGGTGTGTTTTTTTGTTCCTGTTCTTGTGTTTGCTTCGTTTCTCAATTATTTACATTTTTCACACTCAAAAAGGTGTGTTGTGCACCATCTAATTTTTTCAGAATATATGCTGCCGTATCCCGCTCAGCATTTGGGCTAAACAGTGACCGACTTCTCCGTGCTTCAGATTTATCCAGCTATCTAGGTCTTATATTAATTAGTCTTTGGTCCATCTGGCTTTACACTCTTTCTGCCTCCATCTCTCACACCATTTACTTTGATACTCTTCTGTGATTAGTTTTAGTTTTCATTTCCTTGCTTACTTAATAGCTATTCCCTCTTTCTTTCACCATTAGGTCGATTAGCAGCATTGAGGCCAAGACTTGTAAGGCTTCTGATGATACAGTTTTGTACACCCCCGTTGCCATTATGATGAGTCTTCGTTGTTGCATTTCCAGGGTTTGGAGCTTTTCTGTTTTCTTCTCACCTTTCTCCCAGACCTTAGGTTGTTGTGGCTTTTTAAGCCACCGGCATATCCTGAAAGGACGCAGCCTAGTCACCTTATGAAATGAGGTAGATACTCAAATTTAAAAAACTAAAAGTGGTTAGTCATTTTAGTTCATATTATAAAATCTGAAAAAAACTAGTCATTTATCGTTATTAGCGATATAACAAATATTTATATAGTTTTGTGAAGTAAAATTGAAAACTAGCCTAAAATAGGCATTTGTAAATAAATATTTATAAAATTCCATTATTATTGTGTCAACTAAAAAAAACAGTAACGGCGAGAACGACCCAACTTCAAACTGTTTAAACTCCACGTGTGTCTAGCGATAAAACTGGCGGATGTTGTTTAGCTCGCGTTATAGCACTAAATGAAAAATAATTCAGGCTCGTCATGAAAAGCCCCGGCAGATTGTGTAATATTATGCATTACAATAGGTTGCGGCATTACATAACTACCGAGGCTCTTCATGAAGCGCCGTGTTTTACTATCAGAGTATACGACATATACACTATATTTGACGTGATCTCATAGGAAATAATCAAATGACATGAGGTCAAGTGATCGATGGCTAGACAGTGTACACGGTGACCAAATTTCAGTTTATGTATACCCTAAGATTGTTCATGAGTCAAATAATTTTTTTCCTCAACGTGAAATATTGGATGTTCATAAAAATCAAGCAAACAAATAAAATAAATGTTTCCGTTAAAAAAATGTGTCACTTTAGTTGCGAAAAATACTTCTTTTCTTCACTAGTGGAAAGAAGTACCTGTGTTTATTGTTATAGTAACGAACATTTCAGAATTTTTATATATCTGTATACTATAATTAATACAGATATCCGATAAATCAAACGAAAAAAAATTATTGTCGCTAGATTTTGCCATGGTATTAGACAAAATTGTATATTCAACACGTTACAAAAACCATTCCCCTCTGCTCGTGTAAAATTGTGTGTAAAATTTTTACATTCGATGAAAAATTATCACTTTTCTCAACTTGTAGATCCATCTACTATTTTATTTGTATTTAATTCCTTTCTATTAATGAGCAAATATGTATACACACAGGGTTCGGTAACGATGAGGAGGTGGACGCTATTTCTAAAAGCACGAAAGTTACATTTGTTTATATATAAAAGTGGTAGGTACTAAGATGGTGCACACTAGTAATTATTTTAATGTAAAGGGTTGCTCAAAAAAGTTGCAATGCGTTAAGAGTTTTTTTTTTGTAAAAGTATATATAACTCGTATGTATTCAATAGAAACACGTTTGAAGCCTGTAGCATACTTTCTATCCCCTCAATTAAAAAAAAATCTCTATTAACATTAAGGTATGAGTTTCACTGTTGTACTAATCTACAGATGTTCTAATTATTCTCTAACGGCAGTCTGCACTTGAGCATCCGGGATGAATCGCTGCCCCTTTAGTGATTGTTTTAAAGGATAAAAAACATGAACTTTGTGATAATAAAAAGACTATGAATAATTATTCATATGAATTATTCTATTATAATACAATGAGCACTTCCTATACTGATATTCATAATTTCAGAAAGTTATCTGACTTTAATTAATTTGCACGTAAAGCAGTTTCAATACGTATCAGATTTTCATCTGAGCATGCAACTCGAACATGTTTTGGACGACCCAAGTCTTTAGTCAATTGTCTTCCTAGTGGAAATTTCATCATCGACAGCTTTCACTCACTCACGGATTTCTAGTAGTTACATCCTTCAGCGGCTAACAATTTAATAACATTACGCATATTATACCATGTGTTCAAAACGAAATTAGATACGGACTGGCTATGGAAAGCAAAACTAATGTCAACAACAAGCTTTAGAGACAGCAAACTTTAGAATTTCCATAGCAGATTATAATATCAATATGTGACACAAACAATGACAGTTAATGAATTCAAAAGCTTGCTGTTGACATTACTTTTAGTTGCCATGGCCAACCCTTATGTAATTTCTTTTTGAACACACGGTATATAGGCTGATTTTCTATAGTAAACGCCATTTTTGAGCTCTATAAATATGCACACAAAGACGCAATCGCAAAGAAATTTGACAGACACCTCACTAATACGTCAACAAACAATTTAAATAACTGCATGCAAGTGCCATGATGATCAAATCGCGCCTACCTAATTCAAACGTGTTTCTATTGAACAATCCTCGTACTTTTTCATGGTAATTCTTCTTATCTAATACTCTAATCTAATATTCAGTCGACCATAAAATTGAAAAACTACCTAGTTTTGTAGATAGAATAGAAAGAAAATCTATTTAAATCTAAAAAAATATGAACTATGCGCTGATAAAGTGCCGATCAAAGCGTGTTCTAACATGCTCCAATAATGTAGAAATCGATGGTAATTTATCTTATTTAAGGCGCTACTGGTAGGATATTAAATTGCAAAGTAGAATTGTTATCCGCAGTACGTTACAGTGCTAATAATATCTACTACAGTGTGTAAAACTGACTCTTAGGTGGCAGTTTTAAGATTGTAAAACGATTGTTTAATAACATGTTTTCATTAGTTTACGTCGTCAGTAGCAGCGTGTTTTAACATTTTTAACCATGCAAAATTACGACCGCTTGCTAGTAATCGTAATATGCATTTAAATATGTTTCTTATATTTATCGTGTTTGCTAGGTTCTATCGTAGATAATAGCTATTTATGCAACAAGTGCTTCCGCTTGGTTTCATAATTTTCATGTCTCGTGCATAAACCACTTTTAGCACGAGTTGCATACAATATTTTTTCTACGACCTTAAATTTACTGTTATTAATCCATAAATGTCGAGTTAACAAAGGTTTGTATCTACGACAGTTATAATTTATGTCGTAATAAACATAGGCCTTGACGCGCAGGTGAATGTTAGTGGAGCCAGTACTGTCAAAGTCAGTTATCAAAGGTAATTATTAAATTATTAATACTACGCATCTGACTGTATTCATTACATAACGCTTTAACCCTTTAACGCTCTCTGGTAGACAGTTATACCACTACGCATAACAATCAATAACATTTGTTTTGAAACTTAATACTGCTCTGAAACGTCTTGTGTCCGTTCTACAGACATTGCAGTTCCTTTGTCTAATTTTATATTTTCTACAATTATTGTAGTTATAAAACTACCCCAATAAACCTTGGTATAAATGTGTAGCTGGTATGACAGTATTACCAGCGTGCATTCCGCGTCACGACTTTGAAATGTGTACGCGCATTGGTGAAGTTTTGTGTTTGTTATTAGTTTGGGGGAGCAACTTTCAAATTTTCAGCTGGTAAGTGTTTTAGTATAATATGTAAGGATTATAATATTGATAAGTAGTACAAATAATTTTGTCCTGATTTTGAAAAATAAATTGATATTTGGAAACCTTTCATTTG
>CALNHX010011124.1:0-34685 GCA_940337035.1 Agriotes lineatus
GTCGATTAAAATATAATAATTGGAGCCCTGCTAGGCGTACCATCACTAACAGGTACTCAATAACAAGTTTAGAATTGATTGTAGTGGTTGTAGACGCTGTAGGGGTGAATTTGGAGCAACTTTTGCATATGAAGCCGCTGTATTAAATTTTTCTGCATCCAAAAAATTCAAGTTTAATAGTGTAGTATTAAAGTGGCTTAAAACGTGTGAAAAGCACGTTTTTCAGATAAAATTGACTACAGAAAATATTATTGTACTACTATAGTACCTAGTGTCGATTAAAATATAATAATTGGAGCCCTGCTAAGCGTACCATCACTAACAGGTACTCAATAACAAGTTTAGAAATGATTGTAGTGGTTGTACACGCTGTAGGGGTGAATTTGGAGCAACTTTTGCATATGAAGCCGTGTATTAAATTTTTCTGCATCCAAAAAATTCAAGTTTAATAGTGTAGTATTAAGGTGCCTTAAAACGTCTAAAAAGCACGTTTTTCAGTACAAATTAATTACAGAAAGAATGATTGTACTACTATAGTACCTAGTGTCGATTAAAATATAATAATTGGAGCCCTACTAAGCGTACCATCACTAACAGGTACTCAATAACAAGTTTAGAAATGATTGTAGTGGTTGTAGACGCTGTAGGAGTGAATTTGGAGCACCTTTTGCATATGAAGCTGCTGTATTAAATTTTTCTGCACCCAAAAAATTCAAGTTTAATTGTGTAGTATTAAGGTGCCTTAAAACGTCTAAAAAGCACGTTTTTCAGTAAAAATTAATTACAGAAGGAATGATTGTACTACTATAGTACCTAGTGTGGATCAAAATATAATAATTGGAGCCTTGCTAAACGTACCATCATTCAGGTATTCAATAACAAGTTTAGAATTGATTGTAGTGGTTGTAGACGCTGTAGGGGTGAATTTGGAGCACCTTTTGCATATGAAGCCGCTGTATCAAATTTTTGTGCATACAAAAAATTCAAGTTTAATAGTGTAGTATTAAGGTGCCTTGAAACGTCTGAAAAGCACGTTTTTCAGTAAAAATTAAAAATAGAAAATATTATTGTACTACTATAGTACCTAGTGTCGATTATAATATAATAATTGGAGACCTGCTAAGCGTACCATCACTAACAGGTACTCAATAACAAGTTTATAATTGATTGTAGTGGTTATAACCGCTGTAGGTTTGAATTTGGAGCAGCTTTTGCATATGAAGCCGCTGTATTAAATTTTTGTGCATCCAAAAAATTCATGTTTAATAGTGTAGTATTAAGGTGCCTTAAAACGTCTAAAAAGCACGTTTTTCAGTTAAAATTAATTACAGAAAAAATGATTGTACTACTATAGTACCTAGTGTAGACCAAAATATAATAATTGGAGCCCTGCTAAGCGTACCATCACTAACGGGTACTCAATAACAAGTTGAGAATTGATTGTAGTTTTTGTAGACGCTGTAGGGGCGCATTTGGAGCACCTTTTGAATATGAAGCCGCTGTATTAAATTTTTGTACATCCAAAAAATTCAAGTTTAACAGTGTAGTATTAAGGTGCCTTAAAACGTCTGAAAAGCACGTTTTTCAGTAAAAATTAACTACAGAAAGAATTATTATACTACTGTAGTACGTAGTGTCAATTAAAATATAATAATTGGAGCCCTGCTAAGCGTACCATCACTAACAGGTACTCAATAACAAGTTTAGAATTGATTGTAGTGGTTGTAGACGCTGTAGGGGTGAATTTGGAGCAGCTTTTGCATATGAAGCCGCTGTATTAAATTTTTGTGCATCCAAAAAATTCATGTTTAATAGTGTAGTATTAAGGTGCCTTAAAACGTCTAAAAAGCACGTTTTTCAGTTTAAATTAATTACAGAAAAAATGATTGTACTACTATAGTACCTAGTGTAGACCAAAATATAATAATTGGAGCCCTGCTAAGCGTACCATCACTAACAGGTACTCAATAACAAGTTGAGAATTGATTGTAGTTTTTGTAGACGCTGTAGGGGCGCATTTGGAGCACCTTTTGAATATGAAGCCGCTGTATTAAATTTTTGTACATCCAAAAAATTCAAGTTTAACAGTGTAGTATTAAGGTGCCTTAAAACGTCTGAAAAGCACGTTTTTCAGTAAAAATTAACTACAGAAAGAATTATTATACTACTGTAGTACGTAGTGTCAATTAAAATATAATAATTGGAGCCCTGCTAAGCGTACCATCACTAACAGGTACTTAATAACAAGTTTAGAATTGATTGTAGTGGTTCTAGACGCTGTAGGCGCGAATTTGGAGCACCTTTTGCATATGAAGCTGCTGTACTAAATTTTTTTGAATCCAAACAAATTGGGGTTTAATAGTGTAGTATTAAGGTGCCTTAAAACGTCTAAAAAGCAGGTTTTTCAGTAAAAATTAATTACAGAAAGAATGATGGTACTACTATAGTACCTAGTGTAGACCAAAATATAATAATTGGAGCCCTGCTAAGCGTACCATCACTAACAGGTACTCAATAACAAGTTGAGAATTGATTGTAGTTTTTGTAGACGCTGTAGGGGCGCATTTGGAGCACCTTTTGAATATGAAGCCGCTGTATTAAATTTTTGTACATCCAAAAAATTCAAGTTTAACAGTGTAGTATTAAGGTGCCTTAAAACGTCTGAAAAGCACGTTTTTCAGTAAAAATTAACTACAGAAAGAATTATTATACTACTGTAGTACGTAGTGTCAATTAAAATATAATAATTGGAGCCCTGCTAAGCGTACCATCACTAACAGGTACTCAATAACAAGTTTAGAATTGATTGTAGTGGTTCTAGACGCTGTAGGCGCGAATTTGGAGCACCTTTTGCATATGAAGCTGCTGTACTAAATTTTTTTGAATCCAAACAAATTGGGGTTTAATAGTGTAGTATTAAGGTGCCTTAAAACGTCTGAAAAGCACGTTTTTCAGTAAAAATTAACTACAGAAAGAATTATTATACTACTGTAGTACGTAGTGTCAATTAAAATATAATAATTGGAGCCCTGCTAAGAGTACCATCACTAACAGGTACTCAATAACAAGTATACAATTGATTGTAGTGGTTGTAGACGCTGTAGGGGTGAATTTGGATCAACTTTTGCATATAAAGCCGCTGTATTAAATTTTTTCGCATCCAACGAATTCAAGTTTAATAGTGTAGTATTAAGGTTCCTTAAAACGTCTGAAAAGCACGTTTTTCAGATAAAATTGACTACAGAAAATATTATTGTACTACTATAGTACCTAGTGTCGATTAAAATATAATAATTGGAGAACTGCTAAGCGTACCATCACTAACAGGTACTCAATAACAAGTTTAGAATTGATTGTAGTGGTTATACACGCTGTAGGGGTGAATTTGGAGGAACTTTTGCATATGAAGCCGTGTATTAAATTTTTCTGCATCCAAAAAATTTAAGTTTAATAGTGTAGTATTAAGGTGCCTTAAAACGTCTGAAAAGCACGTTTTTCAGTAAAAATTAACTACAGAAAGAATTATTGTACTACTATAGTACCTGGTGTCGATTAAAATATAATAATTGGAGCCCTGCCAGGCGTACCATCACTAACAGGTACTCAATAACAAGTTTAGAATTGATTGTAGTGGTTGTAGACGCTGTAGGGGTGAATTTGGAGCAACTGTTGCAAATGAAGCCGCTGTATTAATTTTTTCTGCATCCAAAAAATTCAAGTTTAATAGTGTAGTATGAAAGTGGCTTAAAACGTGTGAAAAGCACGTTTTTCAGATAAAATTGACTACAGAAAATATTATTGTACTACTATAGTACCTAGTGTCGATTAAAATATAATAATTGGAGCCCTGCTAAGCGTACCAACACTAACAGGTACTCAATAACAAGTTTAGAATTGATTGTAGTGGTTATACACGCTGTTGGAGTGAATTTGGAGCACCTTTTGCATATGAAGCTGCTGTATTAAATTGTTCTGCATTAAAAAAATTCAAGTTTAATAGTGTAGTATTAAGGTGCCTTAAAACGTCTAAAAAGCACGTTTTTCAGTACAAATTAATTACAGAAAGAATGATTGTACTACTATAGTACCTAGTGTCGATTAAAATATAATAATTGGAGCCCTACTAAGCGTACCATCACTAACAGGTACTCAATAACAAGTTTAGAAATGATTGTAGTGGTTGTAGACGCTGTAGGAGTGAATTTGGAGCACCTTTTGCATATGAAGCTGCTGTATTAAATTTTTCTGCATCCAAAAAATTCAAGTTTAATTGTGTAGTATTAAGGTGCCTTAAAACGTCTAAAAAGCACGTTTTTCAGTAAAAATTAATTACAGAAAGAATGATTGTACTACTATAGTACCTAGTGTGGATCAAAATATAATAATTGGAGCCTTGCTAAACGTACCATCATTAACAGGTATTCAATAACAAGTTTAGAATTGATTGTAGTGGTTGTAGACGCTGTAGGGGTGAATTTGGAGCACCCTTTGCATATGAAGCCGCTGTATCAAATTTTTGTGCACTCAAAAAATGCAAGTTTAATAGTGTAGTATTAAGGTGCCTTGTAACGTCTGAAAAGCACGTTTTTCAGTAAATATTAACTATAGAAAATATTATTGTACTACTATAGTACCTAGTGTCGATTATAATATAATAATTGGAGACCTGCTAAGCGTACCATCACTAACAGGTATTCAATAACAAGTTTATAATTGATTGTAGTGGTTATAACCGCTGTAGGGGTAAATTTGGAGCAGCTTTTGCATATGAAGCCGCTGTATTAAATTTTTGTGCATCCAAAAAATTCATTTTTAATAGTGTAGAATTAAGGTGCCTTAAAACGTCTGAAAAGCACGTTTTTCAGAAAAAATTAATTACAGAAAGAATTATTGTACTACTGTAGTACCTAGTTTCAATTAAAATATAATAATTGGAGCCCTGCTAAGCGTACCATCACTAACAGGTACTCAATAACAAGTTTAGAATTGATTGTAGTGGTTGTAGACGCTGTAGGAGCGAATTTGGAGCACCTTTTGCATATGAAGCAGCTGTATTAAATTTTTTTGCATCCAAAAAATTCGAGTTTAATAGTGTAGTATTAAGGTGCCTTAAAACGTCTGAAAAGCAATTTTTTCAATAAAAATTAACTATAGAAAGAATTATTGAACTGCTATAGTACGTAGTGTCTATTAAAATATAATAATTGGAGCCTTCCTAAGCGTACCATCACTAACAGGTACTCAATAACAAGTTTAGAATTAATTGTAGCGGTTTTAGACGCTGTAGGGGTGAATTTGGAGCAACTTTTGCATATGAAGCCGTGTATTAAATTTTTCTGCATCCAAAAAATTCAAGATTAATAGTGTAGTATTAAGGTGCCTTAAAACGTCTGAAAAGCACGTTTTTCAGTAAAAATTAACTACAGAAAGAATTATTGTACTACTATAGTACCTGGTGTCGATTAAAATATAATAATTGGAGCCCTGCTAGGCGTACCATCACTAACAGGTACTCAATAACAAGTTTAGAATTGATTGTAGTGGTTGTAGACGCTGTAGGGGTGAATTTGGAGCAACTTTTGCATATGAAGCCGCTGTATTAAATTTTTCTGCATCCAAAAAATTCAAGTTTAATAGTGTAGTATTAAAGTGGCTTAAAACGTGTGAAAAGCACGTTTTTCAGATAAAATTGACTACAGAAAGAATTATTGTACTACTATAGTACCTAGTGTCGATTAAAATATAATAATTGGAGCCCTACTAAGCGTACCATCACTAACAGGTACCCAATAACAAGTTTAGAAATGATTGTAGTGGTTGTAGACGCTGTAGGAGTGAATTTGGAGCACCTTTTGCATATGAAGCTGCTGTATTAAATTTTTCTGCACCCAAAAAATTCAAGTTTAATTGTGTAGTATTAAGGTGCCTTAAAACGTCTAAAAAGCACGTTTTTCAGTAAAAATTAATTACAGAAGGAATGATTGTACTACTATAGTACCTAGTGTAGATCAAAATATAATAATTGGAGCCTTGCTAAACGTACCATCATTCAGGTATTCAATAACAAGTTTAGAATTGATTGTAGTGGTTGTAGACGCTGTAGGGGTGAATTTGGAGCACCTTTTGCATATGAAGCCGCTGTATCAAATTTTTGTGCATACAAAAAATTCAAGTTTAATAGTGTAGTATTAAGGTGCCTTGAAACGTCTGAAAAGCACGTTTTTCAGTAAAAATTAAAAATAGAAAATATTATTGTACTACTATAGTACCTAGTATCTATTATAATATAATAATTGGAGACCTGCTAAGCGTACCATCACTAACAGGTACTCAATAACAAGTTTATAATTGATTGTAGTGGTTATAACCGCTGTAGGTTTGAATTTGGAGCAGCTTTTGCATATGAAGCCGCTGTATTAAATTTTTGTGCATCCAAAAAATTTATGTTTAATAGTGTAGTACTAAGGTGCCTTAGAACGTCTAAAATGCACGTTTTTCAGTAAAAATTAATTACAGAAAAAATGATTGTACTACTATAGTACCTAGTGTGGATCAAAATATAATAATTGGAGCCCTGCTAAGCGTACCATCTCTAACAGGTACTCAATAACAAGGTTAGAATTAATTTTAGTGGTTGTAGACGCTGTAGGGGTGAATTTGGAGCAACTTTTGCATATGAAGCCGTGTATAAAATTTTTCTGCATCGAAAAATTCAAGTTTAATAGTGTAGTATTAAGGTGGCTTAAAACGTCTAAAAAGCACGTTTTTCAGTAAAAATTAAATACAGAAAGAATGATGGTACTACTATAGTAACTAGTGTTTATCAAAATATAATAATTGAGCCCTGCTAGGAGTACCATCACTAACAGGTACTCAATAACAAGTTTAGAATTGATTGTAGTGGTTGTAGACGCAGTAGGGGTAAATTTGGAGCACCTTTTGCATATGAAGCCGCTGTATTAAATTTTTGTGCATCCAAAAAATTCATGTTTAATAGTGTAGTATTAAGGTGCCTTAAAACGTCTAAAAAGCACGTTTTTCAGTTAAAATTAATTACAGAAAAAATGATTGTACTACTATAGTACCTAGTGTAGACCAAAATATAATAATTGGAGCCCTGCTAAGCGTACCATCACTAACAGGTACTCAATAACAAGTTGAGAATTGATTGTAGTTTTTGTAGACGCTGTAGGGGCGCATTTGGAGCACCTTTTGAATATGAAGCCGCTGTATTAAATTTTTGTGCATCCAAAAAATTCAAGTTTAACAGTGTAGTATTAAGGTGCCTTAAAACGTCTGAAAAGCACGATTTTCAGTAAAAATTAAAAATAGAAAATATTATTGTACTACTATAGTACCTAGTGTCGATTATAATATAATAATTGGAGCCCTACTAAGCGTACCATCACTAACAGGTACTCAATAACAAGTTTAGAAATGATTGTAGTGGTTGTAGACGCTGTAGGAGTGAATTTGGAGCACCTTTTGCATATGAAGCTGCTGTATTAAATTTTTCTGCACCCAAAAAATTCAAGTTTAATTGTGTAGTATTAAGGTGCCTTAAAACGTCTAAAAAGCACGTTTTTCAGTAAAAATTAATTACAGAAGGAATGATTATACTACTATAGTACCTAGTGTGGATCAAAATATAATAATTGGAGCCTTGCTAAACGTACCATCATTCAGGTATTCAATAACAAGTTTAGAATTGATTGTAGTGGTTGTAGACGCTGTAGGGGTGAATTTGGAGCACCTTTTGCATATGAAGCCGCTGTATCAAATTTTTGTGCATACAAAAAATTCAAGTTTAATAGTGTAGTATTAAGGTGCCTTGAAACGTCTGAAAAGCACGTTTTTCAGTAAAAATTAAAAATAGAAAATATTATTGTACTACTATAGTACCTAGTGTCGATTATAATATAATAATTGGAGACCTGCTAAGCGTACCAGCACTAACAGGTACTCAATAACAGGTTTATAATTGATTGTAGTGGTTATAACCGCTGTAGGTTTGAATTTGGAGCAGCTTTTGCATATGAAGCCGCTGTATTACATTTTTGTGCATCCAAAAAATTCATGTTTAATAGTGTAGTACTAAGGTGCCTTAGAACGTCTAAAATGCACGTTTTTCAGTAAAAATTAATTACAGAAAAAATGATTGTACTACTATAGTACCTAGTGTGGATCAAAATATAATAATTGGAGCACTGCTAAGCGTACCATCTCTAACAGGTACTCAATAACAAGGTTAGAATTAATTTTAGTGGTTGTAGACGTTGTAGGGGTGAATTTGGTGCAACTTTTGCATATGAAGCCGTGTATAAAATTTTTCTGCATCGAAAAATTCAAGTTTAATAGTGTAGTATTAAGGTGGCTTAAAACGTCTAAAAAGCACGTTTTTCAGTAAAAATTAATTACAGAAAGAATGATGGTACTTCTATAGTAACTAGTGTTTATCAAAATATAATAATTGAGCCCTGCTAAGAGTACCATCACTAACAGGTACTCAATAACAAGTTTAGAATTGATTGTAGTGGTTGTAGACGCTGTAGGGGTAAATTTGTAGCACCTTTTGCATATGAAGCCGCTGTATTAAATTTTTGTGCATCCAAAAAATTCATGTTTAATAGTGTAGTATTAAGGTGCCTTAAAACGTCTAAAAAGCACGTTTTTCAGTTAAAATTAATTACAGAAAAAATGATTGTACTACTATAGTACCTAGTGTAGACCAAAATATAATAATTGGAGCCCTGCTAAGCGTACCATCACTAACAGGTACTCAATAACAAGTTGAGAATTGATTGTAGTTTTTGTAGACGCTGTAGGGGCGCATTTGGAGCACCTTTTGAATATGAAGCCGCTGTATTAAATTTTTGTACATCCAAAAAATTCAAGTTTAACAGTGTAGTATTAAGGTGCCTTAAAACGTCTGAAAAGCACGTTTTTCAGTAAAAATTAACTACAGAAAGTATTATTATACTACTGTAGTACGTAGTGTCATTTAAAATATAATAATTGGAGCCCTGCTAAGCGTACCATCACTAACAGGTACTCAATAACAAGTTTAGAATTGATTGTAGTGGTTCTAGACGCTGTAGGCGCGAATTTGGAGCACCTTTTGCATATGAAGCTGCTGTATTAAATTTTTTTGAATCCAAACAAATTGGGGTTTAATAGTGTAGTATTAAGGTGCCTTAAAACGTCTAAAAAGCACGTTTTTCAGTAAAAATTAATTACAGAAAAAATGATGGTACTTCTATAGTAACTAGTGTTTATCAAAATATAATAATTGAGCCCTGCTAAGAGTACCATCACTAACAGGTACTCAATAACAAGTTTAGAATTGATTGTAGTGGTTGTAGACGCTGTAGGGGTAAATTTGGAGCACCTTTTGCATATGAAGCCGCTGTATTAAATTTTTGTGCATCCAAAAAATTCATGTTTAATAGTGTAGTATTAAGGTGCCTTAAAACGTCTAAAAAGCACGTTTTTCAGTTAAAATTAATTACAGAAAAAATGATTGTACTACTATAGTACCTAGTGTTTATCAAAATATAATAATTGGAGCCCTGCTAAGAGTACCATCACTAACAGGTACTCAATAACAAGTATACAATTGATTGTAGTGGTTGTAGACGCTGTAGGGGTGAATTTGGAGCAACTTTTGCATATAAAGCCGCTGTATTAAATTTTTTCGCATCCAACGAATTCAAGTTTAATAGTGTAGTATTAAGGTTCCTTAAAACGTCTGAAAAGCACGTTTTTCAGATAAAATTGACTACAGAAAATATTATTGTACTACTATAGTACCTAGTGTCGATTAAAATATAATAATTGGAGAACTGCTAAGCGTACCATCACTAACAGGTACTCAATAACAAGTTTAGAATTGATTGTAGTGGTTATACACGCTGTAGGGGTGAATTTGGAGGAACTTTTGCATATGAAGCCGTGTATTAAATTTTTCTGCATCCAAAAAATTCAAGTTTAATAGTGTAGTATTAAGGTGCCTTAAAACGTCTGAAAAGCACGTTTTTCAGTAAAAATTAACTACAGAAAGAATTATTGTACTACTATAGTACCTGGTGTCGATTAAAATATAATAATTGGAGCCCTGCCAGGCGTACCATCACTAACAGGTACTCAATAACAAGTTTAGAATTGATTGTAGTGGTTGTAGACGCTGTAGGGGTGAATTTGGAGCAACTTTTGCATATGAAGCCGCTGTATTAATTTTTTCTGCATCCAAAAAATTCAAGTTTAATAGTGTAGTATTAAAGTGGCTTAAAACGTGTGAAAAGCACGTTTTTCAGATAAACTTGACTACAGAAAATATTATTGTACTACTATAGTACCTAGTGTCGATTAAAATATAATAATTGGAGCCCTGCTAAGCGTACCAACACTAACAGGTACTCAATAACAAGTTTAGAATTGATTGTAGTGGTTATACACGCTGTTGGAGTGAATTTGGAGCACCTTTTGCATATGAAGCTGCTGTATTAAATTGTTCTGCATTAAAAAAATTCAAGTTTAATAGTGTAGTATTAAGGTGCCTTAAAACGTCTAAAAAGCACGTTTTTCAGTACAAATTAATTACAGAAAGAATGATTGTACTACTATAGTACCTAGTGTCGATTAAAATATAATAATTGGAGCCCTACTAAGCGTACCATCACTAACAGGTACTCAATAACAAGTTTAGAAATGATTGTACTGGTTGTAGACGCTGTAGGAGTGAATTTGGAGCACCTTTTGCATATGAAGCTGCTGTATTAAATTTTTCTGCATCCAAAAAATTCAAGTTTAATTGTGTAGTATTAAGGTGCCTTAAAACGTCTAAAAAGCACGTTTTTCAGTAAAAATTAATTACAGAAAGAATGATTGTACTACTATAAATAGTACCTAGTGTGGATCAAAATATAATAATTGGAGCCTTGCTAAACGTACCATCATTAACAGGTATTCAATAACAAGTTTAGAATTGATTGTAGTGGTTGTAGACGCTGTAGGGGTGAATTTGGAGCACCTTTTGCATATGAAGCCGCTGTATCAAATTTTTGTGCATACAAAAAATGCAAGTTTAATAGTGTAGTATTAAGGTGCCTTGTAACGTCTGAAAAGCACGTTTTTCAGTAAAAATTAACTATAGAAAATATTATTGTACTACTATAGTACCTAGTGTCGATTATAATATAATAATTGGAGACCTGCTAAGCGTACCATCACTAACAGGTATTCAATAACAAGTTTATAATTGATTGTAGTGGTTATAACCGCTGTAGGGGTGAATTTGGAGCAGCTTTTGCATATGAAGCCTCTGTATTAAATTTTTGTGCATCCAAAAAATTCATGTTTAATAGTGTAGTATTAAGGTGCCTTAAAACGTCTGAAAAGCACGTTTTTCAGAAAAAATTAATTACAGAAAGAATTATTGTACTACTGTAGTACCTAGTGTCAATTAAAATATAATAATTGGAGCCCTGCTAAGCGTACCATCACTAACAGGTACTCAATAACAAGTTTAGAATTGATTGTAGTGGTTGTAGACGCTGTAGGAGCGAATTTGGAGCACCTTTTGCATATGAAGCAGCTGTATTAAATTTTTTTGCATCCAAAAAATTCGAGTTTAATAGTGTAGTATTAAGGTACCTTAAAACGTCTGAAAAGCAATTTTTTCAATAAAAATTAACTATAGAAAGAATTATTGAACTGCTATAGTACGTAGTGTCTATTAAAATTTAATAATTGGAGCCTTCCTAAGCGTACCATCATTAACAGGTACTCAATAACAAGTTTAGAATTAATTGTAGCGGTTTTAGACGCTGTAGGGGTGAATTTGGAGCAACTTTTGCATATGAAGCCGTGTATTAAATTTTTCTGCATCCAAAAAATTCAAGATTAATAGTGTAGTATTAAGGTGCCTTAAAACGTCTGAAAAGCACGTTTTTCAGTAAAAATTAACTACAGAAAGAATTATTGTACTACTAATAGTACCTGGTGTCGATTAAAATATAATAATTGGAGCCCTGCTAGGCGTACCATCACTAACAGGTACTCAATAACAAGTTTAGAATTGATTGTAGTGGTTGTAGACGCTGTAGGGGTGAATTTGGAGCAACTTTTGCATATGAAGCCGCTGTATTAAATTTTTCTGCATCCAAAAAATTCAAGTTTAATAGTGTAGTATTAAAGTGGCTTAAAACGTGTGAAAAGCACGTTTTTCAGATAAAATTGACTACAGAAAATATTATTGTACTACTATAGTACCTAGTGTCGATTAAAATATAATAATTGGAGCCCTGCTAAGCGTACCATCACTAACAGGTACTCAATAACAAGTTTAGAAATGATTGTAGTGGTTGTACACGCTGTAGGGGTGAATTTGGAGCAACTTTTGCATATGAAGCCGTGTATTAAATTTTTCTGCAACCAAAAAATTCAAGTTTAATAGTGTAGTATTAAGGTGCCTTAAAACGTCTAAAAAGCACGTTTTTCAGTAAAAATTAATTACAGAAAGAATTATTGTACTACTATAGTACCTAGTGTCGATTAAAATATAATAATTGGAGCCCTACTAAGCGTACCATCACTAACAGGTACCCAATAACAAGTTTAGAAATGATTGTAGTGGTTGTAGACGCTGTAGGAGTGAATTTGGAGCACCTTTTGCATATGAAGCTGCTGTATTAAATTTTTCTGCACCCAAAAAATTCAAGTTTAATTGTGTAGTATTAAGGTGCCTTAAAACGTCTAAAAAGCACGTTTTTCAGTAAAAATTAATTACAGAAGGAATGATTGTACTACTATAGTACCTAGTGTGGATCAAAATATAATAATTGGAGCCTTGCTAAACGTACCATTATTCAGGTATTCAATAACAAGTTTAGAATTGATTGTAGTGGTTGTAGACGCTGTAGGGGTGAATTTGGAGCACCTTTTGCATATGAAGCCGCTGTATCAAATTTTTGTGCATACAAAAAATTCAAGTTTAATAGTGTAGTATTAAGGTGCCTTGAAACGTCTGCAAAGCACGTTTTTCATTAAAAATTAAAAATAGAAAATATTATTGTACTACTATAGTACCTAGTATCGATTATAATATAATAATTGGAGACCTGCTAAGCGTACCATCACTAACAGGTACTCAATAACAAGTTTATAATTGATTGTAGTGGTTATAACCGCTGTAGGTTTGAATTTGGAGCAGCTTTTGCATATGAAGCCGCTGTATTAAATTTTTGTGCATCCAAAAAATTCATGTTTAATAGTGTAGTACTAAGGTGCCTTAGAACGTCTAAAATGCACGTTTTTCAGTAAAAATTAATTACAGAAAAAATGATTGTACTACTATAGTACCTAGTGTGGATCAAAATATAATAATTGGAGCCCTGCTAAGCGTACCATCTCTAACAGGTACTCAATAACAAGGTTAGAATTAATTTTAGTGGTTGTAGACGCTGTAGGGGTGAATTTGGAGCAACTTTTGCATATGAAGCCGTGTATAAAATTTTTCTGCATCGAAAAATTCAAGTTTAATAGTGTAGTATTAAGGTGGCTTAAAACGTCTAAAAAGCACGTTTTTCAGTAAAAATTAATTACAGAAAGAATGATGGAACTACTATAGTAACTAGTGTTTATCAAAATATAATAATTGAGCCCTGCTAGGAGTACCATCACTAACAGGTACTCAATAACAAGTTTAGAATTGATTGTAGTGGTTGTAGACGCAGTAGGGGTAAATTTGGAGCACCTTTTGCATATGAAGCCGCTGTATTAAATTTTTGTGCATCCAAAAAATTCATGTTTAATAGTGTAGTATTAAGGTGCCTTAAAACGTCTAAAAAGCACGTTTTTCAGTTAAAATTAATTACAGAAAAAATGATTGTACTACTATAGTACCTAGTGTAGACCAAAATATAATAATTGGAGCCCTGCTAAGCGTACCATCACTAACAGGTACTCAATAACAAGTTGAGAATTGATTGTAGTTTTTGTAGACGCTGTAGGGGCGCATTTGGAGCACCTTTTGAATATGAAGCCGCTGTATTAAATTTTTGTGCATCCAAAAAATTCAAGTTTAACAGTGTAGTATTAAGGTGCCTTAAAACGTCTGAAAAGCACGATTTTCAGTAAAAATTAAAAATAGAAAATATTATTGTACTACTATAGTACCTAGTGTCGATTATAATATAATAATTGGAGCCCTACTAAGCGTACCATCACTAACAGGTACTCAATAACAAGTTTAGAAATGATTGTAGTGGTTGTAGACGCTGTAGGAGTGAATTTGGAGCACCTTTTGCATATGAAGCTGCTGTATTAAATTTTTCTGCACCCAAAAAATTCAAGTTTAATTGTATAGTATCAAGGTGCCTTAAAACGTCTAAAAAGCACGTTTTTCAGTAAAAATTAATTACAGAAGGAATGATTGTACTACTATAGTACCTAGTGTGGATCAAAATATAATAACTGGAGCCTTGCTAAACGTACCATCATTCAGGTATTCAATAACAAGTATAGAATTGATTGTAGTGGTTGTAGACGCTGTAGGGGTGAATTTGGAGCACCTTTTGCATATGAAGCCGCTGTATCAAATTTTTGTGCATACAAAAAATTCAAGTTTAATAGTGTAGTATTAAGGTGCCTTGAAACGTCTGAAAAGCACGTTTTTCAGTAAAAATTAAAAATAGAAAATATTATTGTACTACTATAGTACCTAGTGTCGATTATAATATAATAATTGGAGACCTGCTAAGCGTACCATCACTAACAGGTACTCAATAACAAGTTTATAATTGATTGTAGTGGTTATAACCGCTGTAGGTTTGAATTTGGAGCAGCTTTTGCATATGAAGCCGCTGTATTAAATTTTTGTGCATCCAAAAAATTCATGTTTAATAGTGTAGTATTAAGGTGCCTTAGAACGTCTAAAATGCACGTTTTTCAGTAAAAATTAATTACAGAAAAAATGATTGTACTACTATAGTACCTAGTGTGGATCAAAATATAATAATTGGAGCCCTGCTAAGCGTACCATCTCTAACAGGTACTCAATAACAAGGTTAGAATTAATTTTAGTGGTTGTAGACGCTGTAGGGGTGAATTTGGAGCAACTTTTGCATATGAAGCCGTGTATAAAATTTTTCTGCATCGAAAAATTCAAGTTTAATAGTGTAGTATTAAGGTGGCTTAAAACGTCTAAAAAGCACGTTTTTCAGTAAAAATTAATTACAGAAAGAATGATGGTACTACTATAGTAACTAGTGTTTATCAAAATATAATAATTGAGCCCTGCTAAGAGTACCATCACTAACAGGTACTCAATAACAAGTTTAGAATTGATTGTAGTGGTTGTAGACGCTGTAGGGGTAAATTTGGAGCACCTTTTGCATATGAAGCCGCTGTATTAAATTTTTGTGCATCCAAAAAATTCATGTTTAATAGTGTAGTATTAAGGTGCCTTAAAACGTCTAAAAAGCACGTTTTTCAGTTAAAATTAATTACAGAAAAAATGATTGTACTACTATAGTACCTAGTGTAGACCAAAATATAATAATTGGAGCCCTGCTAAGCGTACCATCACTAACAGGTACTCAATAACAAGTTGAGAATTGATTGTAGTTTTTGTAGACGCTGTAGGGGCGCATTTGGAGCACCTTTTGAATATGAAGCCGCTGTATTAAATTTTTGTGCATCCAAAAAATTCAAGTTTAACAGTGTAGTATTAAGGTGCCTTAAAACGTCTGAAAAGCACGATTTTCAGTAAAAATTAAAAATAGAAAATATTATTGTACTACTATAGTACCTAGTGTCGATTATAATATAATAATTGGAGCCCTACTAAGCGTACCATCACTAACAGGTACTCAATAACAAGTTTAGAAATGATTGTAGTGGTTGTAGACGCTGTAGGAGTGAATTTGGAGCACCTTTTGCATATGAAGCTGCTGTATTAAATTTTTCTGCACCCAAAAAATTCAAGTTTAATTGTGTAGTATTAAGGTGCCTTAAAACGTCTAAAAAGCACGTTTTTCAGTAAAAATTAATTACAGAAGGAATGATTGTACTACTATAGTACCTAGTGTGGATCAAAATATAATAATTGGAGCCTTGCTAAACGTACCATCATTCAGGTATTCAATAACAAGTTTAGAATTGATTGTAGTGGTTGTAGACGCTGTAGGGGTGAATTTGAAGCACCTTTTGCATATGAAGCCGCTGTATCAAATTTTTGTGCATACAAAAAATTCAAGTTTAATAGTGTAGTATTAAGGTGCCTTGAAACGTCTGAAAAGCACGTTTTTCAGTAAAAATTAAAAATAGAAAATATTATTGTACTACTATAGTACCTAGTGTCGATTATAATATAATAATTGGAGACCTGCTAAGCGTACCATCACTAACAGGTACTCAATAACAAGTTTATAATTGATTGTAGTGGTTATAACCGCTGTAGGTTTGAATTTGGAGCAGCTTTTGCATATGAAGCCGCTGTATTAAATTTTTGTGCATCCAAAAAATTCATGTTTAATAGTGTAGTATTAAGGTGCCTTAGAACGTCTAAAATGCACGTTTTTCAGTAAAAATTAATTACAGAAAAAATGATTGTACTACTATAGTACCTAGTGTGGATCAAAATATAATAATTGGAGCCCTGCTAAGCGTACCATCTCTAACAGGTACTCAATAACAAGGTTAGAATTAATTTTAGTGGTTGTAGACGCTGTAGGGGTGAATTTGGAGCAACTTTTGCATATGAAGCCGTGTATAAAATTTTTCTGCATCGAAAAATTCAAGTTTAATAGTGTAGTATTAAGGTGGCTTAAAACGTCTAAAAAGCACGTTTTTCAGTAAAAATTAATTACAGAAAGAATGATGGTACTACTATAGTAACTAGTGTTTATCAAAATATAATAATTGAGCCCTGCTAACAGTACCATCACTAACAGGTACTCAATAACAAGTTTAGAATTGATTGTAGTGGTTGTAGACGCTGTAGGGGTAAATTTGGAGCACCTTTTGCATATGAAGCCGCTGTATTAAATTTTTGTGCATCCAAAAAATTCATGTTTAATAGTGTAGTATTAAGGTGCCTTAAAACGTCTAAAAAGCACGTTTTTCAGTTAAAATTAATTACAGAAAAAATGATTGTACTACTATAGTACCTAGTGTAGACCAAAATATAATAATTGGAGCCCTGCTAAGCGTACCATCACTAACAGGTACTCAATAACAAGTTGAGAATTGATTGTAGTTTTTGTAGACGCTGTAGGGGCGCATTTGGAGCACCTTTTGAATATGAAGCCGCTGTATTAAATTTTTGTGCATCCAAAAAATTCAAGTTTAACAGTGTAGTATTAAGGTGCCTTAAAACGTCTGAAAAGCACGATTTTCAGTAAAAATTAAAAATAGAAAATATTATTGTACTACTATAGTACCTAGTGTCGATTATAATATAATAATTGGAGCCCTACTAAGCGTACCATCACTAACAGGTACTCAATAACAAGTTTAGAAATGATTGTAGTGGTTGTAGACGCTGTAGGAGTGAATTTGGAGCACCTTTTGCATATGAAGCTGCTGTATTAAATTTTTCTGCACCCAAAAAATTCAAGTTTAATTGTGTAGTATTAAGGTGCCTTAAAACGTCTAAAAAGCACGTTTTTCAGTAAAAATTAATTACAGAAGGAATGATTGTACTACTATAGTACCTAGTGTGGATCAAAATATAATAACTGGAGCCTTGCTAAACGTACCATCATTCAGGTATTCAATAACAAGTATAGAATTGATTGTAGTGGTTGTAGACGCTGTAGGGGTGAATTTGGAGCACCTTTTGCATATGAAGCCGCTGTATCAAATTTTTGTGCATACAAAAAATTCAAGTTTAATAGTGTAGTATTAAGGTGCCTTGAAACGTCTGAAAAGCACGTTTTTCAGTAAAAATTAAAAATAGAAAATATTATTGTACTACTATAGTACCTAGTGTCGATTATAATATAATAATTGGAGACCTGCTAAGCGTACCATCACTAACAGGTACTCAATAACAAGTTTATAATTGATTGTAGTGGTTATAACCGCTGTAGGTTTGAATTTGGAGCAGCTTTTGCATATGAAGCCGCTGTATTAAATTTTTGTGCATCCAAAAAATTCATGTTTAATAGTGTAGTATTAAGGTGCCTTAGAACGTCTAAAATGCACGTTTTTCAGTAAAAATTAATTACAGAAAAAATGATTGTACTACTATAGTACCTAGTGTGGATCAAAATATAATAATTGGAGCCCTGCTAAGCGTACCATCTCTAACAGGTACTCAATAACAAGGTTAGAATTAATTTTAGTGGTTGTAGACGCTGTAGGGGTGAATTTGGAGCAACTTTTGCATATGAAGCCGTGTATAAAATTTTTCTGCATCGAAAAATTCAAGTTTAATAGTGTAGTATTAAGGTGGCTTAAAACGTCTAAAAAGCACGTTTTTCAGTAAAAATTAATTACAGAAAGAATGATGGTACTACTATAGTAACTAGTGTTTATCAAAATATAATAATTGAGCCCTGCTAAGAGTACCATCACTAACAGGTACTCAATAACAAGTTTAGAATTGATTGTAGTGGTTGTAGACGCTGTAGGGGTAAATTTGGAGCACCTTTTGCATATGAAGCCGCTGTATTAAATTTTTGTGCATCCAAAAAATTCATGTTTAATAGTGTAGTATTAAGGTGCCTTAAAACGTCTAAAAAGCACGTTTTTCAGTTAAAATTAATTACAGAAAAAATGATTGTACTACTATAGTACCTAGTGTAGACCAAAATATAATAATTGGAGCCCTGCTAAGCGTACCATCACTAACAGGTACTCAATAACAAGTTGAGAATTGATTGTAGTTTTTGTAGACGCTGTAGGGGCGCATTTGGAGCACCTTTTGAATATGAAGCCGCTGTATTAAATTTTTGTGCATCCAAAAAATTCAAGTTTAACAGTGTAGTATTAAGGTGCCTTAAAACGTCTGAAAAGCACGATTTTCAGTAAAAATTAAAAATAGAAAATATTATTGTACTACTATAGTACCTAGTGTCGATTATAATATAATAATTGGAGCCCTACTAAGCGTACCATCACTAACAGGTACTCAATAACAAGTTTAGAAATGATTGTAGTGGTTGTAGACGCTGTAGGAGTGAATTTGGAGCACCTTTTGCATATGAAGCTGCTGTATTAAATTTTTCTGCACCCAAAAAATTCAAGTTTAATTGTGTAGTATTAAGGTGCCTTAAAACGTCTAAAAAGCACGTTTTTCAGTAAAAATTAATTACAGAAGGAATGATTGTACTACTATAGTACCTAGTGTGGATCAAAATATAATAATTGGAGCCTTGCTAAACGTACCATCATTCAGGTATTCAATAACAAGTTTAGAATTGATTGTAGTGGTTGTAGACGCTGTAGGGGTGAATTTGGAGCACCTTTTGCATATGAAGCCGCTGTATCAAATTTTTCTGCATCGAAAAATTCAAGTTTAATAGTGTAGTATTAAGGTGGCTTAAAACGTCTAAAAAGCACGTTTTTCAGTAAAAATTAATTACAGAAAGAATGATGGTACTACTATAGTAACTAGTGTTTATCAAAATATAATAATTGAGCCCTGCTAAGAGTACCATCACTAACAGGTACTCAATAACAAGTTTAGAATTGATTGTAGTGGTTGTAGACGCTGTAGGGGTAAATTTGGAGCACCTTTTGCATATGAAGCCGCTGTATTAAATTTTTGTGCATCCAAAAAATTCATGTTTAATAGTGTAGTATTAAGGTGCCTTAAAACGTCTAAAAAGCACGTTTTTCAGTTAAAATTAATTACAGAAAAAATGATTGTACTACTATAGTACCTAGTGTAGACCAAAATATAATAATTGGAGCCCTGCTAAGCGTACCATCACTAACAGGTACTCAATAACAAGTTGAGAATTGATTGTAGTTTTTGTAGACGCTGTAGGGGCGCATTTGGAGCACCTTTTGAATATGAAGCCGCTGTATTAAATTTTTGTACATTCAAAAAATTCAAGTTTAACAGTGTAGTATTAAGGTGCCTTAAAACGTCTGAAAAGCACGTTTTTCAGTAAAAATTAACTACAGAAAGATTTATTATACTACTGTAGTACGTAGTGTCAATTAAAATATAATAATTGGAGCCCTGCTAAGCGTACCATCACTAACAGGTACTCAATAACAAGTTTAGAATTGATTGTAGTGGTTCTAGACGCTGTAGGCGCGAATTTGGAGCACCTTTTGCATATGAAGCTGCTGTATTAAATTTTTTTTAATCCAAACAAATTGGGGTTTAATAGTGTAGTATTAAGGTGCCTTAAAACGTCTAAAAAGCACGTTTTTCAGTAAAAATTAATTACAGAAAGAATGATTGTACTACTATAGTACCTAGTGTTTATCAAAATATAATAATTGGAGCCCTGCTAAGAGTACCATCACTAACAGGTACTCAATAACAAGTATACAATTGATTGTAGTGGTTGTAGACGCTGTAGGGGTGAATTTGGAGCAACTTTTGCATATAAAGCCGCTGTATTAAATTTTTTCGCATCCAACGAATTCAAGTGTAATAGTGTAGTATTAAGGTTCCTTAAAACGTCTGAAAAGCACGTTTTTCAGATAAAATTGACTACAGAAAATATTATTGTACTACTATAGTACCTAGTGTCGATTAAAATATAATAATTGGAGAACTGCTAAGCGTACCATCACTAACAGGTACTCAATAACAAGTTTAGAATTGATTGTAGTGGTTATACACGCTGTAGGGGTGAATTTGGAGGAACTTTTGCATATGAAGCCGTGTATTAAATTTTTCTGCATCCAAAAAATTCAAGTTTAATAGTGTAGTATTAAGGTGCCTTAAAACGTCTGAAAAGCACGTTTTTCAGTAAAAATTAACTACAGAAAGAATTATTGTACTACTATAGTACCTGGTGTCGATTAAAATATAATAATTGGAGCCCTGCCAGGCGTACCATCACTAACAGGTACTCAATAACAAGTTTAGAATTGATTGTAGTGGTTGTAGACGCTGTAGGAGTGAATTTGGAGCAACTTTTGCATATGAAGCCGCTGTATTAATTTTTTCTGCATCCAAAAAATTCAAGTTTAATAGTGTAGTATTAAAGTGGCTTAAAACGTGTGAAAAGCACGTTTTTCAGATAAAATTGACTACAGAAAATATTATTGTACTACTATAGTACCTAGTGTCGATTAAAATATAATAATTGGAGCCCTGCTAAGCGTACCAACACTAACAGGTACTCAATAACAAGTTTAGAATTGATTGTAGTGGTTATACACGCTGTAGGAGTGAATTTGGAGCACCTTTTGCATATGAAGCTGCTGTATTAAATTGTTCTGCATTAAAAAAATTCAAGTTTAATAGTGTAGTATTAAGGTGCCTTAAAACGTCTGAAAAGCATTTTTTTCAATAAAAATTAACTACAGAAATAATTATTGTACTGCTATAGTACCTAGTGTCGATTAAAATATAATAATTGGAGCCCTGCTAAGCGTACCATCACCAACAGGTACTCAATAACAAGTTTAGAATTAATTGTAGTGGTTGTACACGCTGTAGGGGTGAATTTGGAGCAACTTTTGCATATGAAGCCGTGTATTAAATTTTTCTGCTTCCAAAAAATTCAAGTTTAATTGTGTAGTATTAAGGTGCCTTAAAACGTCTAAAAAGCACGTTTTTCAGTAAAAATTAATTACAGAAAGAATGATTGTACTACTATAGTACCTGGTGTGGATCAAAATATAATAATTGGAGCCCTGCTAAGCGTACCATCACAACAGGTATTCAATAACAAGTTTAGAATTGATTGTAGTGGTTGTAGACGCTGTAGGGGTGAATTTGGAGCACCTTTTAAATATGAAGCCGCTGTATCAAATTTTTGTGCATGTAAAAAATTCAAGTTTAATAGTGTAGTATTAAAGTTCCTTGAAACGTCTGAAAAGCACGTTTTTCAGTAAAAATTAACTATAGAAAATATTATTGTACTACTATAGTACCTAGTGTCGATTATAATATAATAATTGGAGACCTGCTATGCGTACCATCACTAACAGGTACTCAATAACAAGTTTATAATTGATTGTAGTGGTTATAACCTCTGTAGGGGTGAATTTGGAGCAGCTTTTGCATATGAAGCCGCTGTATTAAATTTTTGTGCATCCAAAAAATTCATGTTTAATAGTGTAGTATTAAGGTGCCTTAAAACGTCTAAAATGCACATTTTTCAGTAAAAATTAAATACAGAAAAAAAGATTGTACTACTATAGTACCTAGTGTGGATCAAAATATAATAATTGGAGCCCTGCTAAGCGTACCATCTCTAACAGGTACTCAATAACAAGGTTAGAATTAATTGTAGTGGTTGTAGACGCTGTAGGGGTGAATTTGGAGCAACTTTTGCATATAAAGCCGTGTATTAAATTTTTCTGCTTCCAAAAAATTCAAGTTTAATTGTGTAGTATTAAGGTGCCTTAAAACGTCTAAAAAGCACGTTTTTCAGTAAAAATTAATTACAGAAAGAATGATTGTGCTACTATAGTACCTAGTGTGGATCAAAATATAATAATTGGAGCCCTGCTAAGCGTACCATCACTAACAGGTATTCAATAACAAGTTTAGAATTGATTGTAGTGATTGTAGACGCTGTAGGGGTGAATTTGGAGCACCTTTTGCATATGAAGCCGCTGTATCAAATTTTTGTGCATCCAAAAAATTCCAGTTTAATAGTGTAGTATTAAGGTGCCTTGAAATGTCTGAAAAGCACGTTTTTCAGTAAAAATTAACTATAGAAAATATTATTGTACTACTATAGTACCTAGTGTCGATTATAATATAATAATTGGAGACCTGCTAAGCGTACCATCACTAACAGGTATTCAATAACAAGTTTATAATTGATTGTAGTGGTTATAACCGCTGTAGGGGTGAATTTGGAGCAGCTTTTGCATATGAAGCCGCTGTATTAAATTTTTGTGCATTCAAAAAATTCATGTTTAATAGTGTAGTATTAAGGTGCCTTAGAACGTCTAAAATGCACGTTTTTCAGTAAAAATTAAATACAGAAAAAATGATTGTACTACTATAGTACCTAGTGTGGATCAAAATATAATAATTGGAGCCCTGCTAAGCGTACCATCTCTAACAGGTACTCAATAACAAGGTTAGAATTAATTGTAGTGGTTGTAGACGCTGTAGGGGTGAATTTGGAGCACCTTTTGCATATGAAGTTTCTGTATTAAATTTTTTTGCTTCCAAAAAATTCGAGTTTAATAGTGTAGTATTAAGGTGCCTTAAAACGTCTGAAAAGCAATATTTTCAATAAAAATTAACTACAGAAAGAATTATTGAACTGCTATAGTACGTAGTGTCTATTAAAATATAATAATTGGAGCCCTGCTAAGCGTACCATCACTAACAGGTACTCATTAACAAGTTTAGAATTAATTGTAGTGGTTGTAGACGCTGTAGGGGTGAATTTGGAGCAACTTTTGCATATGAAGCCGTGTATTAAATTTTTCTGCATCCAAAAAATTTAAGATTAATAGTGTAGTATTAAGGTGCCTTAAAACGTCTAAAAAGCACGTTTTTCAGTAAAAATTAATTACAGAAAGAATGATTGTACTACTATAGTACCTAGTGTTTATCAAAATATAATAATTGGAGCCCTGCTAAGAGTACCATCACTAACAGGTACTCAATAACAAGTATACAATTGATTGTAGGGGTTATAGACGCTGTAGGGGTGAATTTGGAGCAACTTTTGCATATTATTATGTCAAAGGACACGTTTATGTATTAAGGGAAACTATTCATTATTCATGTCATGTGTTACTTAAGATTTATGTTATCCGGGGCGCACTTTTAGATCGCCTCATTCATAATTAGAATGCCCCATTCATAAACTTTTCTAAACACTTCGCTCTTTGTCCTTAGATGGTTTCATGGAGCAGATTCGTCGTGTTAGCGTTTAGTCGATATTGAACTTCGGTTTAGTCAACTCATGTAACTAGTTCGTTGGTTTGTAACTTGTGTAATTTCAGAGTTTAATAAAAACTTAATTTTTAAAAACAAGTTCTCTATAACATCGAACATAATTGGCGCTGCGAACAGGATGCTCAAACGACTCTTATAAAAAGTTTCGTTGATTTTTAAATCTTAATTGGGCATCCCGAAACCTACGACGATTTTTGAAGACTTCAACATTGTGATTCCAAGTTTGCTGAGCTACTTCGACCGTCGACGGACCTCACCTACAAACTAGCACTGGTAGAGCAACGAGGAAGGCGCTTCATCCACCTGTACCAGAAGGACCAACACCGCCGTGGAACTTCACCTGGTAACCCGCTAGGCAACCCGACATCAGGACAATGCTATTGGCAACTCTATTCTTGTAAGTGAACAAAAAATATTCCTTTTAACTTAGTGATATCCTTTTAACCTAGTGATATACAAGTGATTGTTTAAATATTTTTATGAATAACGCTAGAGATCGTTCAAGATCACCTTTGAGCCGTGCTAATTCAAGCGGTTTAAATTCTTCAATTGAAGTTGGCTTAGAAAATCCAAGTCAAGCAAAAATGGCTGTTAATTTTACTGAAATTAATTTAGCTAAGGAAATGATTCCTCAGTATGAGGGCGGTAGTAGGAATTTATCGTATTTCATACAGCAAAGCGAAAAATTCTTTGACATTTATGGAAACAAAGAAAAAGGCCAGGAAATGTGTAGTTTTAATAGGCTTTTATTTGTGATGTGTTGTGCGAAGGTAACTGGTGTAGCTAGGGACACTTTAGTAATTTCCAATTGTAAAACATGGAGCTCACTAAAAACCTCTCTTTTAAATCGTTTCGGAGATCCTAGGAATGAAGGTTTGTTAGAAAACGACCTAATTACCTGCCATCAATTATTAAATGAAAATTACGAACACTACTACGAGAACATAAAATATAAACTGCAACAGCTATTAGAGCATATAAGTATTCGCGAAGACAAAGAAGCTCTGAGGGACTATAAAGTAGATATGTTCAATCAAAAGGCTTTAGATACATTTAAGGTCGGTTTATTAGAACCATACCGTTCTTTTATTTCATATAAAACGGTAACTTCTCTAGAAGACTGCTTACTCAAACTTAGAGATTACGACAACTATAAACAACAGGTTAGTTTTATGAATTTCGTTAGAAGTAAAACCCCAGCTAGAAACAATCAGAAGCAGTTAGATTTTCATAAGAATCAAAAACCGAAATTTCCATTTAATCAGTCGCCTACTTTCTCATATAATCAACAACCAAATTTTGCCGTCAGTAATTATCCAAATAAAAATGAATTCCCGAGAGGACCAATTAACATTCATAGTAGACCTATACATAGGAATTTTCCAACAAATTCTCAGGTTTTTAAAACTAAACCGGCTTCACACAATACGAACAATTATAAACCAACCCCGATGTCCATATCAACAAATAACACAGTCAAACCCCCTGTAGGTACGACGAATAATTTTAGAAATCACTTCCAAGCCACGGGACCGCGTAACTTCGTTTCAGAAGAACTATATAACCTTGAGACCCCTGACGAATTAACTAATGATTATATTAATCCCGAAAATACCGAAGGCTACGAACATTCAGACAATTTTCAAGATTTCTCAGAATCAGAATATTACGAAGAATCCGAAAATTTTCAGATAGAAGCCTCGGAAAAACAAATCTCGACGTAAACTCTCTTAGCAGTAAACCCAAATTACCCTTCATTATAATTCCAGAATTAGATTTAAAAATATTAATAGATAGTGGTGCATCCAACTCGATACTAAATCCGGGACCCGCATATAAGTACTTTCAAGAGTTTTTCTTCAAAAAACCCTTTAGTGTCAAAAGCTTAGGACAAACTATTACAGACGAAAATAATGTTTCATATCCCATTTTTAAGGAATTTGGCATTAACAATAATATAAACTTTCATATCATAAAATGGCACGAGAGATTCGACGCCCTAATAGGAAGCGAGGATTTCAAAAAGCTTGGTGCGAAAATAGACTACAATTCTCAAAATTTAGAGATAGGAACTGTTGTAATTCCATTTTATTTTGACTTAAACCCGCTTAATTATAAACCGTTTAAGCAATATGTCAGTAAAAGTATTAAAATTCCAGTTAACATAGAACAGGGACACGTTCTTATTCCAGAATTAAAAATAGGAAATGTTCATATCCCCGAATCAATAGCTACTTCAAAAGATGGATTGTGTCACATACCTTTAGATTACGATTTTAATACGGAAATAAATTTTCATCAACAGATAGAAGTAGAGCCCCTTACAAGTTTGGAAACTACTGAAAGATTACAGGGAAACTATCCTGATACTAACGATTTAACTTTATCCGAACTCATAAGAACATCCCATCTTAACATGGAGGAAAAAACCGAAATTTTAGCTCTTTGCAGAAAATATAGGGACGTATTTTATAACGAAAATTGCAACTTAACCTTTACCAACGCAGTAAAGCATAAAATTAGGACATCAGACGACGAAGTAGTTTTTTGTAAATCTTTTAGGTACCCCTACCAATTAAAAACCTAGTATATCTCCATATAGCTCACCTGTATGGATAGTAAAGAAAAAGGCTGACGCTAGTGGAATGAAAAAATGGCGTTTAGTCATTGACTTTAGAAAAATAAATGAAAAAACTATAGAGGACAAGTACCCGATACCAAGAATTGAAGACATTCTCGATAATTTAGGGAAATGTACTTACTTTTCTACCTTAGATCTCGCGGAAGGGTTTCATCAGATTGAAATGGATCCTCAATCCATTGAGAAAACGGCTTTTACAGTAGATAATGGTCATTGGGAATACGTTCGTATGCCCTTTGGTCTTAAAAACGCTCCTAGTACGTTTCAACGGGTTATGGATAATGTATTGAGAGAGTATTTACATGAATTTTGCTTTGTTTACATGGATGACGTAGTCATCTTTTCAAAATCCCTTCACGAACATATGCTGCACGTCAAGAAAATCTTTGAAAAATTAAGACATTATAACTTAAAAGTTCAGTTAGACAAATCAGAGTTTTTGCGCAAAGAGGTTGGATTTTTGGGACATGTCGTTACTCCCAATGGAATCAAACCTAACCCTGATAAAATAAAAGCTATAAAAATGTACCCTCTACCGAAGACCGTCAAAGAGATTAGAGCCTTTTTAGGTTTGGTTGGTTATTATAGGCGTTTTATCTGCAATTTTGCTAGGATTGTACAACCATTTACAAAATGTTTGAAAAAAGGTGCCAAAATTAATGTTGACGACCCAAATTACTTGCAAGCATTTCATCACTGTAAAGAATTGTTAGTCAATGCTCCCATATTAAGTTACCCTGACTTCGACAAGACTTTCTGCCTAACGACTGACGCTTCTAACGTAGCCTTAGGAGGTGTTTTATCACAAAATAACAAACCTATAGCGTTTTATTCTAGAACATTAAACAGTGCAGAGAAAAACTATTCCACCATAGAGCGCGAATTGTTAGCAATAGTAGAAAACACTAAGCATTTTAGACCGTACCTTTATGGAAAACAATTTATAATAGAAACAGACCATAAACCCTTAGTGTGGTTATTTTCTCTCAAAACACCAAATTCTAGATTAATTAAATGGCGCTTGAGATTAGAGGAATTTGATTATAAAGTGGAGTATAGGAAAGGAAAGGAAAATTTAGTAGCCGATGCCCTTTCAAGGATAGAAATAAACCTCAAGGAAGTAGTAAACCCCGAGTTAGACTTAGATTTATTGTCAATTCTCCCGAACATAGGTGAAGAGGTAGAATTGCCCAATAATGACGCAGACGATGTACTTACTAATAATGACGTTAGGATTGACGAACAAGAAAGCGATACCATAAATACTCAACATACGTCAGTAGAGAACCCAGTATTCACGATGCAAATTACCGAAAAACCAATAAACCAATTCAATAATCGCATAATAGCTAAATTAGGTGACAAATTGAACACAATTATTAAAAAACCCTTTTCCAAACAACACCTATTAGTGACCATCAGAAGAGGAAACGAATTAGAAGATTTTTCAAAATTTATCAAGCAGTTCATAAACCCAAGCAATTTATATTGCATCTACTTTAAGGATAAAGAACTTGAACCAAAATTTTTAGAAATTTGTCGACACTTATTTGATAACAAAATTAATATTACAAAGAGTAACATTTTAGCATTAGACGTAGAAAACCCCGAAGAGCAGGCAATAGTAATTAACGAATACCATTCAGAAAATCACAACGGCGTAACGGAAACGTACGAACATCTTAAATGTAGGTACTACTGGCCCGATATGAAAACTAGGATAAATAAATTAATAAACGAATGCGAGACGTGCCTTAGTAATAAGTATGAAAGAAACCCCTATAGAATCCCGTTTTCAGGACCCTTAGTAGCAAAAAGACCATTTGATGTGGTTCACATAGATACCTTTAGTTTCGAGGGTAGTAAGTTCTTGACCATAATCGACCTCTTTTCCAAATATACGCAAGCTTATTATATAAACGACGTAATGGGAATAACTATATTAAACAAATTAAGACACTACTTTGCACATCATGGTTTTCCAAGAAAATTGGTCTGCGACGAAGGAAAAGAATTTAAAAATAATGTTTTTCAAGAATATTGTAAATTATTCAAAATAGACTTACATTTTACCACTAATTATAACAGCTGTTCGAATTCACCTATAGAAAGAGTTCATTCAACCCTTCTAGAAAAAATTCGAGTATTAAAGAGTAAGGATAAAAACGAAACACACCCGAATCTTATGACTTCCGCAATCTTGATCTATAACCAGTCCGTCCATTCCATGACAGGTTTTACCCCTTTTACTTTATTGTACGGTCCATACGAAAACTTAAATGCCCACGAGGTCGACTTAGACATAACTATATTTGAAGCATATAATGACAAAAGAAAAAGCGAAATTTTGCCCTTTTACGAGACAATATACCAAAAACAACTTAACAAAGGTAGTAGAATTTTAGAAAAAAGGAACCAAAATAAAGAAACCGACGTAGTTATGAACGAACCGGTAGCTTATTTTACTCGCCAACGTATTAGAAAAACTGACCCGCTTTTCGATAAAGTCAATGTGACCTCTATTCAAGGGAACAAAGTCGAGGGAACACGGGAAAGATCAAATAGAAAAACTAATATTAATAAACGGAAAATTAAACGAGTAAGAAAGAAATTTTCTTTACAGGATTCTCCTGTCCAGCCAGATCCTGGACCTTCAAATAGACAAAATTAAAACGAGTGGGTACTTTGAAGAAGACTTAGGAAATGTAAAGACTATAAGCCATTATCACAAATTCTATTTTTATTTTAACATGACAGAATTAGACTTAAGTTACCAACAATTATTAAACAATCTAAATTTGATCGAGATTAAAACACGAAATAATATTACTTACCCTCACTTGTCTGCATTAGAGAATTATTGCCACGAAATTCAGATTAAGCTGTCAAAATTCAATCATAGAGAAAAACGTGGATTATTTAATTTTCTAGGAACAGGTTTAAAATTTATAACAGGTAATCCGGATGAAAACGATTTAACAGAGATACATAAGAACCTACAATCACTTTTCAAGGAACAAGAAGTTGTTATTAAACAAATGAACGCCTATACCTCCTTCGCAAATCACATCACAGATAGGTATTCTAAAGACCTAAAAGTTATTAAAAAAGATATTTATTCACTTGAAAAAGTTATCAATAAATATAATCACAATTTTGAAACTTACTTAATAATTCAATACAATAATTATTTGGCTGAAAGATTATTAAGAATAGTTAATACTATCGAGAGAACAATTTCTTTAGCTTTCTCAGAAATTACAAATTTAGAGGTTATAACTGATGTAGAATTGTCGCAAATAATAGACCATTTAAAAGTTATCTATAAAAGGGAGGAACTGCTAGAATTAGACACGATACACGTTTTCAAAATTCTGAAGTTCTCACAATTTCAAGTCATTTCTGCTGGTAAGATGATCACTTGTGTATTAAAGATACCCATTCTTAATTCCTTAATCTTCCGATATACCAAATTATACCCTATTCCCGATTCGCAAGATAGAGTGCTGATACCACCGTTCAAGTATCATCTCCTGAGCGTTAAAGGTGAACTGTGGACTAATGAAAAGTGCAAGATTATAGACGAAAGTGTAGTGTGCGTTGAACCTGGAAAAATAGACAGATGTGTTCTTAAAAAACCCAGTGAATGTGTTTACGCAACCGCAAATAATGACTATAAACTGTATACGCAGATTACTAATAAGAAATTGTTAATCTCCTCAAAAAGCAATGTAAATTTAATGGAAGAATGTAATGGTAAAATTTATTACTTTGTTATCATGAACAATGCCATTTTGTCCGCTGAAAAATCCTGTAAATTAATAATAGAAGATCAGGTTTTCGGAAATACCGATAGTGAAAATTTTACCTTCCATGTTCCTCTTATAAAACCGAATTACATAGCTACCAAAAGCATAAAATTAAAGTTAGATCATTTAGATAATTTAGATAAACTAAAACAAGAGGCCGAAACGTTAAAAGCACAATTTAATTTACATCCATCTTTACATTTTGTTCATTTTTCAGTAACTACCATCGTAATTGTTGCATTAATAGTTGCCTGTACCATTATGTATAAGTATAAGACGGTAATATTTAAGTATCAGGTAAAAGAAGATGCCATCCAGATGACATCACTTCCAAATCCAAGAGATCAAGAGAACGAGGACGTTCTTAGCTAAGGGGGGAGGTATTATGTCAAAGGACACGTTTATGTATTAAGGGAAACTATTCATTATTCATGCCATGTGTTACTTAAGATTTATGTTATCCGGGGCGCACTTTTAGATCGCCTCATTCATAATTAGAATGCCCCATTCATAAACGTTTCTAAACACTTTGCTCCTTGTCCTTAGATGGTTTCATGGAGCGGATTCGTTATGTTAGCGTTCAGTCGATATTGAACTTCGGTTTAGTCAACTCATGTAACTAGTTCTTAGTTTTGTAACTTGTGTAATTTTAGAGTTTAATAAAAACTTAATTTTTAAAAACAAGTTCTCTATAACATCGAACATAATTATATTCAATTTACAATAAAAATGGTCTTATGCATTTTTGACTTCTAGACAAGAGTTACGGAGATATTGAGGGGGCAATGATGTCATTATTTTCTAGTTAGCTTGGGATTCATCGTAATCACTTGAAAATGAGTATGTTTCGTTAATAAAGAATATGTTTCGTTATAAAAAGTACTTAGTAACGCATTATGAACATATGAACATTTGTATGTGTGTATGTATGTATGTACTCCTATGTGTATGAATCTGACAATATATCTACATTGCTCCCCTCCTTTGTCGTTTTTATCTTCATTTTGCCTATTTTTCCTTTTAGATAATTCATCGTATCGTTTTCCTCTTTCCCATTTGAGCTTTTATAATTAAAGCTACTTAAATTACCGCCATCTTTTGTCATATTGTCCTAAAAATATAAAACCATGTGGATAGCATTGAAACAAGGTTGACTACAAACTTTATCTAATAATAATACATGCTTTTCAGTAAATTCAATGTTCTTCAATGGAAAGTGGTATGTACAACGTGCATGGTAGTTACATAATAATAAATTACAGCAATCAGTAACCTAAAAATCGTTAAGCTCTTTTTCATGTTGAAGATTATCTTTATCGATGCCGTCGTCAATAATTAGTGCATCTCTGTTGATGCACCTATGTCCGGAGCAATTCTTGCACATATTTGAGCATTTCTAGCCACTCTGACGATGCTCACAGTTTCTGACACACCCCGTATTACAAGTGCAAACAATGAGGGATTTTTCAGTATCAGCTGCCTTTGTGGTTGCAACTGGACGCAAATAACCACCAATCCTTTTCCAACCCCATTTTAGTGAATCTTTATTGACATTGAGCCATTGCTGCACTGGATGGTAAATTCTATAAGAGCGTTGTTGTCCAGCTGCTAAAGTGGGGGAAAGTACAGCCAACCTCAAATTTGTGTGTACAGGCTCCTTTGCGATGGTTTGCAAGTAACATTGAAGGCGCAGATTATCCAAAGTATCTGCATTTGTTGATGCACATATCGAAAGGAAGAAATGGTTCCAGCATCAGCTAGCGCATCTGGGTCTGCGTTTGGGTTGTTAAAAGTCAACAGCTTTGTGTAAAGCTCCTTGTCACTTTGCACTTTTCAGAAGGCGTAATTTTTCCCTTTCTATAAATTGAAGAAACGGTATCACATCCGGCGAAAGTGTAAGCTGTCAAGAGAACATCCTTCATTTCCCCGATACCACGCTGTATGCACCAGTGCAGTAAACTTTTTCTTCTTGGTTACCTTTCTTAGGTACAATCATCTTCAACTGTTTGTTGGCTGGAGCATGAACAAGACCAATAAATCGGTGTCATTGCCAATTACGATAGCCTTTGTTTCCTTCTTTGATTCGTCAATTGCTGTAAAAACGATCTTGATGTCAGCACCACCTTCTGCCTGAATCACTTTGCAGCCAGCTTGCTGTTGTGTACAGTGATTAGGGCAATCAGTTGCATCTTGTTTTTAGTATTAGTTAGAAATTTTGCTTGTCCAAGAGGAACATTAATTCCATCTTCCACTTTCACTTCAACATGTGTAGTAGTGGATGATGTGTGCAAATGTACAAGTATGTCGTCTTTGGTGCTGGGTGCTTCACCATAACCATCTCGCCTCCCTACTTCCTTGAACCCTTTATATAATACACTTGGAGCGAATATTACGAGTTCATAGGCGCAATTTTTGAATGTTTGCCAAACAAAAAAAGTTACATTTTTACCCCCTCTTTATCTCCGCAATCCTTTACTGGACTGCAAAAATGCATAAGACCATTTTTATTGTAAATTAAATGTAGATTAATTTTGTATGAGGTAAAGTTCACAGTAAACTTCCCAGGTAACGAGATATTTGCAAAAAACTGTTAAAACCTACCATTTTACCACCTTTGTGACGTCATAGCTCCTCACTCCACAGGCTAAGAAAGCGACAACAGGAGTTTTTCTACTGAGGAAACACCGCTAATTACGATGGTATCACTTGTCGGTATAAACCTACTCAGTCCCACGAAAATAATTATTAATTCTCTTGGCCTCCCTACTATATAGGCAATAGACATGTTATATGTTATATCAGTAATAAAAGAAATATTCACAAAATAGTATATGAAGTAAGATCATAAAAGGAAAGCAAGTAAAATTAAGTCAAAATTTCTTGTAACATTTTACGGTCAGATACTTCCAGTCTGCTTATATTTAAAAGTATATTGAGGTATTTCCATTCCACCAATTATTGATTGGCCTCTGAATTGTGACAATATAAGCACATTTTGAGCATTCGTTTAAGTAAGCAGTATAAAGCATCTTATATATTTTTTCTAGTCGAATTCGATTTCGAATTTTATCAGCAGGAAGTTGGTACACCAGCCTGACTAGCTTTCCGTTATTTTCAAGATAAATTCTACCTCTTAAAGTTAATTATTAGTTACCAGAGACCCTAGCTCAAAATAAAAGTTTAAAAATATCGTTTTGAATTGGCAAAGAAAATTATATAAAAAATAATTATACAGGATGGTTCAGAAAACTGCAATTTTTTTTATTAATTAGGACTGCAACCAAACATACACATTTCATAGCAACACAGATATTGACCCGAGTTGCTGTGACTTTATTACAGTCAATGTATAGTTAATTCTGACAGCTGCAAGTAGAAAGAGCAGTAATGCAAATGAAATTTCCGTTCCCATTTACGGAGTCTGTGCCAAGTTTTCTTGCAAATTACCCAAGCCTCGTACGTGTACACGACAGTAAATCTGATCACGGGTTTTGAAAATTCTCGTTTTAGCTTTGGTTGAAACTTTGTGTAACGCACTCGCAGTTTTATTTTCGCGCTGTAATCTTGCTTTAATTTCTTTATCTTGATCATAGTCTGCTATAATGGATGATTTGTGTTAGATCTAATTTTGAGATGTGTATTTGTCATGAGTTTTTGTTTCGGTCCATTTTTGTTTTTGACTTACTTTGGTATTCTCCAACATATTCCTTCATATAGTTGGCGAGGTTACTCTTGAGCATGCTTGCTCTTGTATGTCACGTTCAAGAGAGCTATACTCCTCTGGTTTGTATAGCAGGTCTTATCCCTTTTCTTGAAAATAAGTGTTATCATTACTTCTGTTCATACTTTCGGAGTGTCCTCTATCTGCCATATATCCGTATTTTATCAGTTCCGCTCGTATCCCATCTTCGTCAAGTGCTTTATTATTTTTTAACACTTTTTTATATCTTCCAATCTGGGCGATTTACCTTGCTCTTTATTATCGTTTGTATCTGCTTCTTGTTTTGTTTTCTTTCAATGTTCCTATACAGACGATCTGAGAAGTAGTTTGTCCACCTACTTGATATTTCTTTAGCTCTTCCAAGTAGGTTTCCTTGTTTATCCCTACAAAATGGTGTAAATTGATAATATCCTTTCTTCAACCTACTGATTTGCTGATAAAATGATC